>JBAJNP010005851.1:0-27531 GCA_036877545.1 Yasuhikotakia modesta
GTGTGTGTGTGTGTAGGGTGCTATCTGATCAGCAGCTGTGTGTAAATAATGAAGGCATGGGTAAAATGATCTCATATCACCACTGACAGCCCAGAGACACCAAACAAAAGACCAGGTTTCCACCAGTGAGTGAGTGTGTGTGTCTATCTGTCTAAATGCATTTATTCTGGCTGAATAACAGCTGCGATTAAAGTAATTGTTTCTCGTGGATCATGTACTTAAAAAAACAAAAGCATTACAACCCCGTTTACATTCATTCTCTCTCATTTGGTCCTGACTAAAGGTGGGTCAGTCTGACATGTGGTTATCTGAGAAGGGTCATTAATCTCTGCATTTGTGCTGTTATTTGTCTCTCTCCTCGTATCTCTCTCACCAGAGTCACAGGAAGTAGAATGGTGAGCAGTGCAATGTGATGGAGGACCAGCAGGAACTCTTTCCTCACAAATGAGTTGATGGTTCGAAGGGAGTGGCTTTTATAGTCCTTGTGACCTTTGACCCGGAAGCGATAGTAATGGCTGAGGTACATGGCGAAGATGTCGTATGACATGTAGGGCACACCGTACCAAATGACAAAATGGGTGGCCAGCCAGTGTCTGGAACACAGAAGACGAACAGAACAGGTGAACAAATGGTAGCTCTGTTTCAACACCTAGTAAACTGCTTTTACTGCCTACATAGGGAGCTGCCTTTTAAGGGGGCATCCTATTGTAATGATTTTAAACATACTACTGGCAGCAACCATAATGTAGGATTAAAACGCCATAAAGAATTTGTAATGGGGTTTCAGAAAAGTAATTTATAAGTTATGAGTAAAATAATGGCTGTGGTTAACATAACTTGGAGAGGCCAAGTGCATGTCTCTGCTGTATATAATTTGGCATGGCCTGTGCGTCAGGAGTGTGTCTATGTCTTATAATGCTAATGTCTAGGCAGGCAGCATGCTAGGTTTTGGAACAGAGCTGTTAGGTGGAGTGACAGCAAACAACATCATATTTAGAAATGAAGAAAATTCTACAGCAAGTCTTTTTTAGATAAAACTGATCAGGTCTTAGAAGACAAATGCAACAGGAATAAAACTCATACACATGTTCATTACATAAATATATGACTGGACATTAAATATTTCAGTTGATGAGGATATATATACAATAATAATAATAACAACATATGGGTAAGTAAATGTGTTTGTATAAAGTTTCCTTGTAAGACACTAAATGTCACAGGATAGTTCCTGTTCTTGTCACTCAGGCAGTTGCATCACTGTTGCACATGAGCTCAGGTTAAGTATTAAGGGTTTGTGGGATTAACAGGGTGGCTGGGAGTTTTCTTCAGGCCTGCAGGGTGAGTGTGTGATGTGGATTACTCTCTGTTACACACTAACACCCCCCCCCACCACAAACACACACACACAGACACACGTTTCACTTACACACACAAACACACATTTCACACACACACACACACGTTTCACATGCACACGCACGCACACACAGACACACACACACACGTCACAGGTGGCTGCATTACAGGTGTCACTGTAGTGCCAGGGAGGGGCTGAGGCACAGAGGAAGGTAACAGCTGGTGTCCTGGGACTCCATGTGCCTAATCTCCTCCTTCCTGTGTCCTTGGAGAGGGGCGGAGCCAGGGGTCAGCAGATGTGGTGTGGGAACAGAGGTAAGCACTGTCAGGATGTCGTGATTGGACACTGACTATAATGAGGGCGTGGGCAGGTGGTGTCAAAACGCCTTTTAAAGTGACACCGCACCACATTTAAATGACACAGAGTGTTAATACTGTAATACAGACAAGATTAATTATTTTACAAAGCTTACAATATTTTTCTGTTGGGTCATTTTTACAAACTGTAAATGACTGCATTGTAGTGCTCTGCTATGTTCAGAGCTGTTTTTTAAAGTACTTGTCACTTGTCATGCAACTTAAAGGAATAGTTCACCCTAAAATGAAGAGTCTGTCATTAGTTACTCACCCTCATTCTTTCCATATCTGTTAGAACTTCATTCACAGTAACACGTTTCTGATTTTTGTGTGGAATCACTGGACCTACCTGTCTGTGATCACATTCTCTCTGCATGAAGACACCACAAGGATTCCTGCTGTCGTAGCCATGATGGCATGAATGGACGACACCAGTCTGTTAAAAGAGAAGAGCAACTATAATGATGGACACAAAACATGCTTTAGGTTTCCTGTAGAGCTGGGTGGTGTATTACTGGTCCTGCACTGATCTGCTGTTAATCTTAGCAGTGCTTATGAAACACACTTCATTTCTGAACAAAACTTGGCACCTAATTCATCCAGACACCCGTCTCAGGCTATTTCTTACAAACATGTCACCACACAAAGACAACAAACCTTTGAGCTTGATTTATTAATAACAACAGCTGATTCATTAATAACAACAGCTGATTCCTAATAACAACAGCTGATTCTTAATAACAACAGCTGATTCATTAATAACAACAGCTGATTCTTAATAACAACAGCTGATTCTTAATAACAACAGCTGATTCATTAATAACAACAGCTGATTCTTAATAACAACAGCTGATTCATTAATAACAACAGCTGATTCATTAATAATAATGCCACAGAAATCTGCTCAAATTTTAGTCAATTGGTTAATTTTGTTTGTGTTTATGTATAATTGTTAGGTTAAAGCCTCTGACTGGCTGCTGAGCAATCGGCACAGTATGACGCTTGTTCGTCATGACAACAGCGGTCACGTGACCTGGGCCTAACAGCTTACGCTTGAGTTGGCCACTAGATAAGCACAGCCCTACACTCACACTCACTCACACACACGCACTCACACACGCACTCGCACACACTCACTCTCACACACGCACTCGCACACGCACTCGCACACACGCACACGCACACTCGCACACACGCACTCGCACACACACAGAGCTCTGCTCCCCTTTTCCCCCTGGAGCCGTACTGCCTGAATACTGTCACAAGACCCAGTTCACACAATCTACTCTTTGTACACACACACTCCCCCCGGAACAGGCAGAGGGGGAAGAGAAAAGTTTCGTTTGTATTGCTGCGGTGTATGTGGGTGGCTGGCATGACGTTCCTCCTTAGGTGCCCAACTTTAACACTGATCCGAGCCCTGAAGATGTGGGTCAAACTTTCTTCAGAAAATATTCGCTTTCTGGTGGCCATGTTGGACGCCGTTGACTGACTCAGCAGAAATGCAGGTCTTTGTACTGAACGCATGTGACCATTGAGCTTTCATTCAGTTTTGTGCCCTGTCTCTGGTTTCAGCTCTGAGTGTCTTTCCGGTAGCCTGAAGCACATTTTATTCAAACTATTCTCCTGAGCATTCAGAGTTGAACATCTTGGCTTGGATTCATGTTTTAAACTAGCATATGCAGATTCTAATCACACATTTAAATGTCTAATTAATGTCTTAACATTTTTGTGATGATATGATCTGTGTTTGGCTGGGAAGAGAGGTGAAGTCTGAAGACAGCAGAAGATCACAACTCTACAGAGAAACATTAAAGGATTGTTGTTGTGTTTTTGCTTCTGAAGAGACCACAGAAAAAACCTTTTATACAACGGGCCCATTTCACAGTAATGTGTACAACCTGGAAGTTAAGAAACGTATTTTCCAGTCAATGCGCCAAATTCGTTCACTTACACAGCAACTGCAGAGAGCAAAGACATGTACGGTTTGTTTATCTTACAGTGCAAAGCTGAAATTACTATTTATCAATGAATAGTGTTTTAAAAAACAGAATAAAAAACAAATTCAGCTCTAGAAAGAAAACAGAGGTGTACTGTGTGTTAAACCCTCACAGAGGATGAAGTCTGTAAATATACCAAAAGCTGCATCTTACACTGCAAATAATGTAACTTCTGAGCTTGTCCATGTATATTAACCACTGCCACTGGCATGTATAGATTCCCTGATACTATTAACAAAGTGATGGGATAATGATTTAAAAATCATTACCATTACATAAAAATCACATATCACATACCTTACTCATGCTCAATATATTGATCTCAATTGATTGATTTGATAATAACTGTGTGTGTGTGTGTGTGTGTGTGTGTGTGTGTGTGTGTGTGTGTGTGTGTGTGTGTGTGATTAATTACAAAACAAACACTTGAATCAGAAATGCCTCTAAACAGTCCTTATTAACACACACACTGATTGAATCAACACTGTCAAGAGTCTGTGACAACTCATTATCACTCCAGCCACTCTCAACACACCCAATAACTACCACTAACTACCACTAACCAGTAACTTCAGCTGCCTACCTATCAAACTAACCGTCTGTTTGTCCATCTTGGGTTCAATAGCCAATTTAATCTCTTGAAGATTGTGGTTTGCTGTTGCTTATTGATTTTGAACTTATTTTAGGTGCTTTTTTAAACTGTCTGTGGTTATATTTTATATATACAAGAAGAAAACGTCGTATCACTTGCACTATTTGCAAGTTTTGCTTGGATGGGAAAGAACGATCGAAGAATGATTCCTGAACTTTGACATGATTTAAATCATGTCAGCCACAAACCAAAATAATTCTGGACAAAGTGCTGAACAAAGAGTCTCTCTTATATTGACTGACCACCGTCTGTTTGAATTACAGCCAGATGCAAATCTCTTCACTCTTCTCCTTTGTGTTCTTAAAGAAAGGTTCAGGAAAAAATCTGATTAATTCAATCTACAGTCACAATCCACAGTTCTGATGTGGGAACATTTGGACCTGACACCAAATTAAAGAGAAGAGTGTGAAAGAGCCGATAGTCTTTGTTTTAAACACGAAAAGAGGGATTATGTAGCAATAATATCAGCAACATAGCTTAAAGTCATAAACATAGCCTTAAAGTTATGTACCATAATCTTACCAGATAATTCCTAACTATGCTGCCCATGACATTTAGCTACGATAATGCAGACTGAGACTCACAGCAGCTAGAAAAACATTTATCAGCACATCTTAGTATATGCTAATGTGATGTTAGCATACCTGACCTCTCACCCAGTTCTTCCTGTTTCATGCTAGAACAAATCATTTTATCAGGCCATCACTCCAACTCTGTTAAACCCCAAAGCTTCACAATTCAACACCACAGAGGTCATCAGATTAGATTCACCAGATATGATGTATTGAATGTTAATGTATTGAAATCTAAAGGTTCAATTCCTGGAAATGCTAAAACTGCTGATTCTTGTTGGATATAGGATATTGCCATGCATGTTTTTTTAACCAAACTGTACTGAGCTACCAAGCTTTGTTTTAAAATAATAAGCCATTTTCACCCCTTTTTGCGATATTTTATCATTAGGTTGGTTTTGCTTTTGTAGAAAAGTTGACCTGGGAAAACTTCCAGAATGTGGCTGGTTTGACACAGAATGACCCCAAGCATTAGCTGGGATTATGGCTATTGCTACATAACCCCCAAAAATGCCCTTAGCAAAGCAGAACTATAATGAGATCAGAGGGATTAGCTCAATCAAATCAGTTTGTTCCTATAACATATTTCAACAACAGTAATAATTCAGAGCAAATAAAAACAGCAGTGTAGTATTTAAACCATCCTGGATTTGAGACATTTATTAAATCTGGAGCCTAAATTCCAACATGACCCAGAACTGATCAATGCAGATGCTGAGAACATCAGTGAGTTTAATATGAGACAGTGAGTTTAATGTCCTGCAACCAGCTGCCCAGTTTGTTTCCCTTAGATGTGTGTTACTGCAACTGTTCTCAGTACAGCTGCGACATTTGATATGATAAATACTGATATAAACTCAATGGCACAAATGAACAGCGTTCCTCCTAATATGGTGCCCAAAAACCATTTACCCAGAATTCAACACGGCTTGACATCAGCTTAGCTCTAGGTATGCGATTCGTTTAACGAGACCCGCTTGTTGTTTGATATGCTGCGTCTGTAAACTACGTTTTACAGATATAAATATAACCATAAAACGTGCGTTGAGCGCTGAAGCACGTCAGCAGCAAACCGCACATTTTAAACGTTTGTCTGGGTTTGATGCTGTCATTAATATCCATTATTCACATGCGTTTGTCCGCAGAAACGGCGACCGTCGGGTTCCTCCACAGCGCGCAGGCGCGACTAATCGAGAATCAACTCCGTTATCGATCCTCTAATGATCAATAACAATCGATTGCATCGATAGTTGTTGCAGCCATAATGCAATGAAAACTTCGGCATGTGTCTGAATTAAACTGAGCTGATGGGGAAACTATCAAGGCCGTGAGATCATCACATAGTCGATGGGATAATATGAGCACACCTGCAAACCTTACAGTCCGATTATAGACATAACTGAACACATATCAGATACGGATTATCATAACTGTATCAGTCCATCTATTATAAAATATAAGATAACTGTATCAGTCCATCTATTATAAAATATAAGATGACTGTATCAGTCCATCTATTATAAAATATAAGATRACTGTATCAGTCCATCTATTATAAAATATAAGATGAAACATTGCTCCTGTAAGATAATAGCTGTCAGTGTTTTCCATCAGACTGAATGATCAATGAACATGTTGTCAATACACGTGGCAACTTTTATTCATAAGCGATCTGTATGTCTAGCATAAATGAAAACACCGTGTATATATGGCATCAATCGTGTATCAATGTTTAGTCATATATCTGAACACACATTCTGGTTTTGGCACCAAACAGCGGTGAACGGAGGAAGACTGGGACTGAAACTCACCTCTCGCTGACCAGAGAAACATCGGCATCCGTCCACTGCTTAAAAATGGACGGAAGCACTTTTGTAAAAGTGAAGAAGAGGCCGGGGAAGAGCACCACACCGCAGGCCAGCGCTTGCAACATCTTCGCCGTGCACTTGTTCCGCTTCTGCTGGATCTGAAACGGCTCTAACCCGCGCCGGTCAGGGCAGCATTAGAGCAGCGGATCTCCAGCCTCAGCAGCGTGTGCTGCTCACACACACACCGAATAACGGTGGAGGTGTCCGGTGATTGATTGCTCTTCACCCCCGCTTCAGTCCTGGGTGTTCTGTTACATGTTACAGTTTGTATACTGCTGGCCCGGCCTAAACAAGGGATTCACTTCTCAAACGCAGGCCGGGTTTCCACGTATGGAGTCCGCAGGGACGATTATCAGTCGATCGAGACCGGCCGCGTATTCGCTGCTCGGCGAGCGTCGCTCGGTCCTGCGCGGCTGGAGAGTTTGAGACGCGCCGCTGCATTGAGCTCCGATCGCAATCCATCCGCACAACAGCGCCACCTGGACCCTCCAAACCAATTCAACTTCATCGTTTACCTTTAGTCGTCTGAGTTTGTAACGTTTCAGATACTCGGGGTTTATGTAAGGATTTGCATCTGCACGCATTGTGAGCAGTAGACCATTGTCAACAGCTGTAGATGCTTATAAACAGATACAACATCTTCACTTTCATCTGTGTTTTAATACAAGGAAACTCTTACTTTGTTTATTCCTCTGAAGAAAGCCAGGGCAAAAATACAAACAAACACATAATAAAAAAATAAAATACAAAATGTGAAGATAATGTCAACATTAAATGGTTAATGTCATGCTTGCACAAAGTGTGTGAATATATGTGAATGTTTATGTGTTTATTTGACACTGTAATAGGAAGATGATGGATACGATTAAAATAATGGTTTTAGGATCAATGGCTATGTGACTCTATGTTCTGTATAGTTTCAACCATCCTAAAGCATCTATCCCATTATCCTTTACTTCCTGATGATCTCGGAAGACAAGAGAGAGGGGAGAATCAGGATCAGTGCGTCAGCCCTGCAGTTCCCAGGACATGGTTTCTGCTCTCCGGGACCAATTACATGCTTTTCTTTGTGTCACATTTGCACGTCACTGGGCAACAGTTTTCCCAGTCCAGCAACTGCTATAAAATAAACCAGTGTTCATAAACCAGTGTCATATAATAACTTAACAGGCCTAAAGCCACTGTATGTATTAAATCCATAACTTTATTATATACACACTGTCACACTGTTATATTCTAAATATTTTGCAAATATTTAAAGTTACATTTCTCTTCATTATTCTTTCATTTACTATGTTTAGCAAATACCGCCTGTATTGCAGTTGTTTACAACAAATTGTAAAACTACATAAATTCCTGAGGCCGTGAATCATTCAGGTTGTGCCTCTAAACTACACACATTATTCAACAAACTGCACACAATATTCTATCAATAAACTACAAACAGCAATCAATCAATACACATTCATTATTATTAAGCGCTTTATTCATAGCTTGCAAACTCATTGTAATTCATCACAGAACATTGTGATCATTGTGATACTGTGTTTCCCAAAAAAAACATTTCACCATTGTGTCTGATTTGTTGGTAATCAGTTAAATAATGACCTGTAACCATCCACACTGATCACACAGTTACAAGCAATAAATCCATGGAGACAGAGCCAGTAACCTCAGCCAGTATACATGTATGACAGGTTTTATGGCATCTGTCTAGCTTGTGATGTTTAGTACACCGGAACTATCGATATTATAAAAACGGCCTAATGAATAAACGCTGCTGGTCACACAGCGTTCTGATCCGTGATGACTGTGTTCTCCCAACACTGACATCTGTTCTGTAAGTTTAGTTGCCTTTTAGCTCCAAGACATTTTACATTAATGTTGTTTATCATTTTAACTGTATTCTTGTGATGAGTTTGTGCGTTTTAAATAACGTTTCTTATTGTTTGACTGAAAACAGACTCTCAAAAGTGTTTTGATGATTCAGAAATTGATGATTGATTATTGAATATTATTATTATTCCAGGGCTTTTTGCTGTGTGTTGATGTGTAGTCATTCATTTTTGAGCCATGCTTGGAAACGTATTCACTTTTCTGATCACACTGTGTTCAGGTATGATTTGTGTTCTTTACATGAGTGTAAATGTCTCAGTTCATATTCAAACCATTTAACTGCAGTGATCTTTGTATGTAATCGCGCCTGATTCGGCTCTTTTCTCAGTGCTTCTCTACGCAAGCAAATCTGCTGACGTGAGTTCCACTGGCTTTACTGCAGGGACGTCTGTGGGCACTGAGTCTGACACCACCAGTCTCTCCACTTCCTCCACAGATGTATCTGCTACACACTCAGCCTCAGCCAAGACTGAGCCCAGCAGCTCCAGCCATGAACTGGCTGGAGACCAGCAGGGACTAACATCAGGCCAGATCGCCGGTGTGGCTGTGGGATCCATCACTGGGGTTGCAGTTGTGGGTATGTAACATGCTAACAAGCTACAAACAAACAGGATGGCTTATTCATATTCTCTTGCATGCCGTAACTCAAATAAACGCATGATTATTTTTTCAAATAAATACAAGATTTACATGCAGATTTGAAACAAATACAAACTGTGAGCTAATGAATGTGATGTTTAGTCTCTCATTCTACTGCAGGTGGAGGTATTTACACTGGGCTGAGGTACAGTGGGAAACTTGGAGGCTAACTTGACTGTATTTCTTGATGTACCTTAATCAAAAGCTTTATTATAAAACATAGTTTGCACATTTTCTTGGTTCTAATCATGTTTTTGTAGCTATCAGGGGTATTAATTCATTTAATATATGAATGAATGCCCTGCAGTTTTATACAATGTAAATTAATGTTATACCAGTTTGATGTAAGACATATCTGTAACTAGCATTAATACTCTGATACGTTTGCAGCGGCCCAATGAGAGGCTAGAAAACACAACATTGAACTGAAAGATTTTTCTGTAAAACAAGGTTCTTCTGAATGAGTGCTACATAAATAAATTTGTTTAAAAAAATGTAACTGAATGTTTTGATTCATCAACATGAAAATGATTTTGTATTATATACAAAAGTAATAAAGATATCTAATATAATACAGAAATATATGATATTAGATGTTTCGTAACACTTTATTATGGGGCAAATATTCACTGTGGACTACAGATTTACCCTCAATCAACTCCTAATTTTATACTTATTAATAATTCGTGAGGTAGTTGCTGTTGTGTTTAAGTGTAGATACAGGGTATGAATAAAAGACGTACAATATGGTCAGACAAAATAAGTATTTTGTGAGAACTAATAAACAGCTAATATGTCAACTAATATGCATCTTTTTAGGAGCGTGAATTAGTTCCCATCCTGTTTTATTACACGGCTGTAACTTATAAGCATCATGTTGTCATGGTGATATTTGGACTGCAGTACATCACACGTTTATGATATGTCTATATTTTCCCTGTGTAAGCAGCAGTGAGTTTGTATCCATGGGGAAAACCATAAATAACGAGACTGCAGTCATGGGGTTTATTTATATAAAAACAGAAATATCCATCAGTGTGTTCTAACAGCAGGTAAGAGTGTGAACAGTAGCTCCGCCTCCTCTCTCATGTCCAAATAAAGCCTCACATTAAATATTTATCTCTCTCTCTCCTGCAAGTGCTTGATAAACACTCCAGTTTAATTCAAACACTGCATCTCTGAACACAGACTGACTGGGGCTGGGTTGCAAAACCACATTTATAAAGCTAATATTGACAATAAATATTACAGTGATATAAAATCCGGTGTATTTTATCACACAGTGACCCCAAATAATATTTGGATACTTGTTATATAATGTATGAAGTTATATAACAAGTTATGTATGAAGTTATATATTTAACATTATATAACAAAATGCCAAACCGAGTAGCATTTGCAAATAATGTTTAATCTGTTTTTTTCTGAGAAACAACAGAGGGTTTATTTTTAATCCACCGGTCTCAAAAGACATTTTTACTGTGCAAGGTTCACACAGAATGTTTTAATCTAATACAGTGACATTCATGCATTTTTAAATACCTAAATACTTCGTAGCGCCGCTGTATCTGTTAAATGATTTAAAGACAGACAAAACCTGTATGTTGTTTAATGAAGAGGTCCTTACAAAACTGTGTCACTGACAGACTCAGAGCTTTAGTCTGAGAGATTAGTGCTGTATATACAGGCTAAGGGAAGGACGGATGGTAAGAGTTTGTTACTACAGTAGAGAGAATGCTTGAGTTACCAGCAGTGCAGGCAGCCAGTGGAAGTAATACAATTCTCTCCGTCTCACAAACTGGGTTCTTCTCAAACAGATCATCTGTCTGGAAACCCAATCTGTCACTGACAGCAAACATGTGACCAAGCTACTAACTGTCAAAGAAAAGGAAGCTATGCTAATACTGGTGACACACACACACACACACCTATGACACTAACAAGATCAGTGACATATGACGTAAGATTCTCCACACAGAGGTCATTGTGAGGAAGCCGATGATTTAGTGTGTGGTAGAGAGAACAGTAATATCTCCCCCTGGTGACGGTACACAGGACAAGTTCACAGAAATCAACTGCACATTCTTCAACTTTACTGATGTGTTTCTTCCTTGTAATAAACAAACCGAAAGGATGGAGAGAGTGAGATTTCTCTCATAAACTGAAATATGATGACAGCCTCTATAACATAATGTAGGTCCATCAAAAAAAAGTAACGCCAGTGACACTGAATAGTGATTCATTATTGAATCACTGGGGAATCTGCCATCACTGGCCAAAAAAATAGATGCACTTGTTTGATGGCCATTCTAAAGGCAAAAGGATGTTGGTCTCAGTACAACAACGTGCATGTAATACAATGACTGCTGACTGTATATTTGGAAAACGTTTTAGGAAGCATCTGACCTCATTCACGATTGTTCATGTAGATATTTGCTTTTATTTACATTTACTTATCTGACTTTTAAAAAGCCAACGGTTTCTGATATGCAATACACTAGTCACATTCCAAAACATTGTCTGGTTTAAGCACAATGATGAGCTACATTCACAACACGCACTTCATAAATAGAGAAATAATACGTAAGACTTGCACACTTTCTGTCTCTCACACACGTTCCTGGTGGCTTTGTGTCTCACAAAGACTCTCAAATTAAACTGAATGAGAAAAATATATTAAGGCCTCTTACAAAACTCATATTAAAAATGTTTTCAAACTTCTAAACATGGAATATTTAAATTCTTCCAGAAATGAAGTTCCATCATTCCAACATCAGCCACCAGAGGAAAAATCATACAATCATCGGAAAAGGCATCCATCATAATCGTGAAGGGTTTTCTTGAAGCAACAGTCGTGCAACAATGTAAAACGATGCCGTTTGAATGTGTATATTCTCTCAAATCACCAAACCAAACACACAGAAATCATAAACATCCATCCAAGCATATTTTACACCATTGACCTACAAAAGTAAAACTGAAAGCTTTTAAATTAGCTTTAAATTAAAGTTAAACATTGAACTTGTTATAATAAATTAAAAAGGTAGGGTTTGGGGTTGTTTGTGTTGCCATGGTGACAGACTGGAGAGCGCTCCAGTTACACAGTTCATAAGAGTCCTACAATATCAGTCTGGTGACTGACACACACACACACACACACACACACAAGTCTTGCTTATTGGAGGTAGTAGTTCATATCCCTCATTCCATCTTCTGTGTCGAGGGGGGACAGAAGGAGACCTCACACTGAAGTCCGGTCTGGATGCTCCCATCATTCACATCCAGTGTGTGTCTGATGGTCGTTCACTGGAGTGTTAAGAGCATGTGAGACCACGACTGAGTTCAGCAGCAGCTGGTTTGTTTTATTCAAGGCTTTGACTGTTTCAGACTTCACATCCGTGAGGAAACTGCAGATTCATAGAAGAGCACGTACGCATCACTGCTGCGCACCTGACTGGATGACATGGGGCTCACCCTGAGAGAGAGAGAGAGAGAGAGAGAGAGAGATGTTGAGCACATATTTCTACATTTAGGAAACAATGGTGTCCACTTGCTAAATGCTGTAAATCTAATCAAGCCCTGAAAAGGCTAACAATGACAATGACAAACAATGACATCATCCACATGCCCTATTATGTGTTGAGGCTATCTAGTGACATCACCAGCTACCGGCGGTGTTTTAGTAGTTTCTGTGTATCTGTGTGAATGCCATTGTTTTGACAACACTGTTTTCTGTTAGCGAATAACATGAAGAATAAACTAAAAAGTTTTAAGCACATTACTGTTATATAAACACCCATAATCTCACAGGTTTTGTCTTATTTAACTACCTGGAGTCGTTGTAAGTGTACCACTCTCCTGTACAGGGACTGCGGCAGTACGCTGTATAATGGCCACCTAAAGATGTACCGCTGTGATTGGACACGGCATACAGATTATACACTGTGTTTACTGTAACAAAACAAACAAATAAACACAATTATCCACTGCATAATATAACCAACTGCACAAAAACATGCAGAAACTGCAGTATGGTGTGGTATTTACCGCTGTTATCAGAGGCAAATTCCCTGAGGTCCAGTTCTTTGAGGGGAAAGTTCACAAATGTGGACAGTTTGCTGGTTCTGATCCGACACTCAGAGAAACGTTTTAGATCTGAGAGTCAAAGAGTCAAGGACAAACAAACACTCAAACAAACACTCAAGTGTTCCTCCACACTCACCAGTTACTAAAACCCACACAAACATTTCTGAAATGTAACTTTGATTTTCATGTTAATGTTTTATTCTGCATTGTTTTTTTAAAGGATACGAAGTACCAGGATTTTGGGAAACTTCTGAATAGTAAATTTTTTTGTGCATTTCTGCCTGGTTTTACATCTGTGACATGTCTGCATGAAAGAACAGATGGTCAGGATATATATGGTAAATAAATACTGTAACTGTATATACATATACTGATTTTATATACACAGGTTTACACTCACTGGTCTCTCATTTCCATCTAGCACATCCTCCTTGGTGAACAGACGAAGACAGTCGATTAAACTCACTTCTCCTGAGGTCTGAAGAGAGAGCAGTGGTTTGTTGTTTATTAAGTGTGTTATATGCACACATTATACACCTGAACACAGTCACACAGGAACAGCGCATGTGTTCTTACCTTAGGGATTGGTAGAGACAGATCCCAGAAAGGGTCGAATACGGTAGAGCGGTGGCCACACTCACTGCAGGTCAGCATGCTCTTCAGCTGACCAACAAACAGATCTGTGGACAACACACAGTGTTAAATCAGAGCAACACACACACACATGCACAAACACACACATGTACAAACACACACATGCACAAACACACATGGACTGCTGCTGGTGTTTATACTGCACAGCAACACAAACACACAGACACACACACACTGCTGCTGGTGTTTATATTGCTGAGAAACTAACCCACAACTTTACTGTCTTCACTCTCCAGATACTTGTTCCACATTCTCCGGCTTTTCTCCTCATCCCTGCAGATAAAACATTTATTTCAGACCCCAGATACAGTCACATATCACAGGTGTTTTATCTGTTATCCCAGTTTTGTGTTTTGTGTTGGGTTTGTTTGGCACTATTAGGTTTGGCTGATTCTGACTCATACTGTTTGCAAAGGTACTAAAATATTTTGTGACACTACAGCTAAGGTTGAGATTCTGGGACTCATGCTGAAGAAACTGAACGTACGTGAGATGGTCGAGATCTTCCACAGGAACTCTGGGCTTCACCGTCACCCTGTTGACTTCATTATGGAGTCCGTCCAGCAGGAACCGCAGGAACTCCTGAGCGTCTTGTTGACTAGGAGACAGAAATGAGATCCAGACAAGAGTCCAAAATTAACTTTATACCAGTTTCTGCTGAGTAATGGTGAATTAACATATTTATGGAAACTGTATTTGCATTATTTTATTAATAAACATATTTGTTTTTTATCAATGGGTTCTTCTGATGTTTCTAATGCTCATCTGTAGCTTTTAGCAAACTTACTTGTAGCCCACAAATCGAGGGGCGTATTTCTGAATCTGCATTTTGAAGTCGGAAGGGCTGATGGCGTCATTGCTAGCTGACGTCCACAGAGTCTGGGTGAGCTTGGCAAACTCTGTTGGCAGACATGTTTACAGTGTTTACAGTATTCAGGCATATGAATGATGTAACGGCTGCATGAATGTCTACTGTAAACAAAAACAAACACAGAAATATCGATCTCTTTTCTTACCCTCCATCAGAGCAGCTTTAGCCCTGCAGTTGTTGTTGAGGTCAACGCGGTGTGTGTTCCGCAGACAGTAGTCCCTCAGGTCATGAGTGTTACTCAAACACTGCAGTATGGAGTTCATGAAACACTACAGAGACACGAGGAGACAGTGAGATGGTCTGCCGTCCTCAGACAAAAGTGTTTAAAGGAACAGTTCACCCAAAAATGAAATTGAGAATAAGTTAATGATAGAATTTTCTATCTGGGCTAAACTGTCCCTTTAATTGGACTGTAGATGTGTGTGAAACACTTACTGTATTCCCTAGATTCCTGAGGCCCACCAGACCCTGAGCATGTTTAGAGTTCTGTGAGAGTGATACACAGAGATGAGGGGTTAGTGATATTTATCATGGCTACAGATATTCTGTCACAAAAAACCGCTGATAATGATTTGAATATGACTGAAGTATGTGACTCATTCAGGCCACATAGTTTGTTTGTCACAGATACTGACAGATAATTATGTAAGAGCTATTTTCATATCGTGACATAACATTTATTCATTAACCAATGAAAAAAGTCAGACTATGGGAGTATATAACAACTATGTAACTATTTAACAATGTGTGATGGATATTGTGTGTGAGTTAACAAACCGAGACCCTGAGTATCTATCTGTCACACTAAAAGCAATTTATTAACTTTATTAACTAGCACAAAACCCATCAGGGTGTAGCCAATTTCTCGAAACGCAACAACAATATATTCAAATGTAATTTGGCAGATCCTTCATTCAAAGCCATTCAAAGTATAAACTTTTATTAGCATGTGTTATCCCTGGGAATCGAACCTGGGACCTTGGCGTTGCTAACGCAATCGAGCTGATATACGAAAATGTGCCGCTTCAGAAACACCGACAGCTCGGTGAGGAACGCTAATGATTACACATATTGGATATTCTCAGCACAAGCGCTCAGTCTGTTGCCCATGACATAACTGGAGACAGCGTGAGGACAGCATGAACAATGCGTCACAATCTCACACAGGACAGCAACACACTCACAGCCACTGAAAGTCCTGCAACAGCAGCGCTAAAGTTCACAAGTGAATCACTCGCCGTTTGTGATTAAATATGTATTATGTGAGGTTAAATATGCAATGTGATCGTACAGAAGTGCCTGTGATATTTAACGGAATGGACTGAATTGGGCTACACCACCTGTTTCAAACACTCGCTCACACAGGTGGTGTACCTCACAGAGTATGTGAGTGTTGGAGATATGAGCACCACTAATGTCAATTTAAATGTGTTTGAATATTTTTTGTTTGTTTCAAGGAAAATTAATTATATGTTTTTTAGTCGTGTTCCTTGGAAATCAAACCCATTAAATTAGTGTTGCTAATGTCATGCGCTAGTCATCAGTTAAGCTACAGAAGATGTTGTGAATAATATTGAAAGATTCTATTAAAATAGATTGAGTGAGTCAGTGAGTAAGGCTGTTTGTATGATTTTAAGTGAGTCAGTGTGTGAGCCGGCGGCTGTGTGTAATGATCTGTACAGTATGTTAAGCACCAGTATGTGCCACAATGTCACTACCGGTTACTGCTCATATATGCCAATAATAATCCATACTCACATGAGAAGTTTGTAAAAAACAACATCTTTATAAAATCAGGGCTGACTTTCTTTCTCAGCAACTACTGTTATCTTGTAAAACTATTTGATATAAGTTTTGACTTGATATTGTTTGATGTATCTTGAAGTACCACAAATATGGCAGCATATATAAGGTATTTATATATATAAGCGCCTCTGCAGATACATGCATCAGCCCTTCAGTCTGAAACTTTGTTTATCTGTAGGTCATCCTGGGAGATTTCCATCATTTATTTATCTGATTCATCCCCAGATGAGACGAGAAACATCTGAGGAGATTTTCATCCCTCAGAGAAGATGAGAGATGTGGAACAGATGGTCCAGAGCTTCACTCAACAGTTACTGCTGCTGCTGAGCGTCTCTCTGGCTTTCAAACACGCTCTCAAAGCAAACAGACTGGTGTGACACCAGCCAGCACACAGCAGCCTGCCTGGGCATCAAGATATCTGCTCAGACCGTGAGGGCCGTGGCTGGAGCACAGAGACAGTGGGACCTCACGGTCTGAGCAGATATCTTTGGAGGGCTGTGAGCTAATTGGCTGGCATGACTTAAAAGAAAGTGAGTAGGAACAGTCTGTCCTGACCTCACTCTCTAGAGTCCATTATTGTCAAAAGCAACTCAATGCCAAAAGTTAGTCACATGTACATACTGAACTGAGACACAAACCCCTTATGTACTACAACCTCATGTACTAATGTTATCAGATGTCTGCTGTGTAAAGGACAAATCTGTAAACATTTTATGATAGCCAGACCTGTACAGTGTTCTGTTTTTCATCAAATCTTTTGTTCAAAAACAAAGCACACATTATAAATGACACAAGACACATGAAAAGGCCTAAAATGCAGGACTGTCTAATGTGAAACTGGACATCTGGTCTCCCTAAACATAACACAACAATCTGTGTTGATGATGTGCCATGACATTAAGCCATTATCTCCACAATGACAGACAGTCCAGATCGGCAGGATAGCAAAACTACAGTACAGTACAGTACAGCACAGTATAGTGTGTTGCCTAACAAGCACTAGTAAATGTTTTATTTCATTTGTATTCCTTGCAGCAGTCAAAAACAGTTTATTTCTCTGTTACTGACAACAGTATTTGTTACAGACTGAATTATAGTGAATTATATAGTTTAGGTCGTCTGATGATAAATGAGTAGTTGAGCACAAGCCTGATGCACAAAAGGTCATCGTAACAATTTGCGTTTAGGGGTGAATATTGCAATACAGCATGATTTTATATCGACCATTGTGCTTTGTGTTTAAATTTACACAGGAATAAGTTATTCACTGCGCACTCGACGCGACGCTGCGCAGCTAGATGGCGTCATTCACTCACAGTCTGCGACTCCGTTACGTAACAACGCACGCTGCCGACCCTTGCGTGCAACAGTCAACAGAGCTTTATATACTTGTAGTATTTTATTAACATTAATAATACGATCAGTGCCGGGTGGAAGCACACGTACAGAGAATTAAACTACAAGTTACACAATTATTAAACGACTCCGCGAGAGCTACAACGCAGATAAGTTAGCTCGGTTATTACGTCATATTACATGTAATCAGCTCAAAGTAAATATAAATGTTAAAGTGAATATGAAATATGAAAACAGGTTGATGACATGGCATGACTTCAGCCATATCTACACCTGCTCACCTGTTCGCACATGCACACAAGCGCATCATAAGCGCGCGTTATATCACATGTGAGGTGACTCGTGTTCTGCTCCAGCTGTTCGTTTACGTCATTTAAACGCAGTGCACGCGCAGAAAACTTCTGCCAGTTCTCAACTATGTGTGTCAGGTTTACCTTTGCCTGGTTAATGAGAAGCCCCACAAACGTGGACACCAGCACAGAGCGAGACATCGTGGGACTTTTCCTGCGCATATCCTGCTTGATGAAGGGGAAGAGTGATGCCGGCGGCTCCTCCGGGACGGTCACCGTGTACGACTGTCTGATGCTCGGCATGATCGCGATGATAAACGGCTTGCGTTCAGTCCCGATATATTCCGGGCTGGTGCTCCCGGTCCTGTGACAGGTGTTGAGTCCCGTACTGTAATCCTCAGCTACGGCGACGCTCTTTAAATCGTCAGGCGTGTTTCACTCAATGTCCTTGAGCTCGCGGGGTTTAAATAAATAGCGTAAGGATGCAGAGCTGCACTGAGGTCGCCTGCAAATGATCCTCAGCGGTTCTGTTGGTGGTTGTGAATGCGATCAGTAGATGTGAGGACGGCAATGATGGAAAAGTCCGTGTGTTGCTTTGCTTTTACTTGCGCTGGCACACGCCCCCTCAGCGCGAGAGCGACGTCACGCCTGCCTCATGACGTCAGCCAGCAGAGGACGAGACCTTCCCATTCCCAGCCACTGCGTGTCTGTTTGATGACCGGCGCTCTTGCCTCAGTTATTATTATGGTAACACTATTTTAAAAGCACCGACGATGTGTTATTTATTATTATTATTATAAAAGCATTGTAAAATAATACTTGTTGCAATATAAATACATGTTTGTTTTACAACTCACAATTCACCAACATTTTACTACCGCTCAAAACAATGATGCAAGATAATACTACTGCCTATAAACTCGTGGCAACAGTATTACAGTTTAATGCATTATAATGTGACACACCACTATATTATTAAATGCAGGCTTCAAGTACAGGGTTCTGAATAATAAATGTCGTTGTAATTTTTCTGCATTCACAACCCTTATCTTGGCAAGGACTCATTCATGGCTCCATGCCTACAAAATACAGTAGTAAGTGCTTTGCAGAGATTCATTCAAACAATCTTATGCAATATATTCAGTCTAAAACGGTATGGCCATGTGCCAGACGAAATGGACGAATGGAAGCCAAATATTAAACACAAGACAACACACATGCCCTCATTTTCACAGGAAGAAGCAATATGTGATGTTTACACTACAGGTTAACTAGGTGTAACTGAGTTCAGGGTTAGCCAAATGTGCTAAAACCTCAGAGTTTAGCTCCAGCTCTCATCAATCACACCTAAACCAGTCCATCGGGGTTTCAGGACGCAGGAAGGAAGTTCCTCAGGGGCAGGGCTGCCTCAGAGATTCCAGCCCACAACCTCTTAGTTATCTAAAGTCTAAAAACAAACCCAACTAAATGATTTTCTCACCAGAATATCAGTTCTGTTAGTTAACAGCCAAACATTATACCAGGATATCAGTTTATTGCCTCAGTGTAATGCCAGCTCATGTAAGCTAAAATAAGAGTTAACACATCTGCCAGACATGTGTGGTAATATTGAGCGTCTCCATGGATGTCTCTTTACAGCAACATACGAGATCTTTACAGATTTAAAAACACTCTGCACCGAAGTTTCTTCTACAAAAGACACTTATTCCCCTTTCATTTTGTTTTTTTTTAACAGTGTTTGGAGAAACATTTTAAGATAACAAACATACAAAATGCAAACTACAAAAGAATAAAAGTGAGTTGTTCTTAACCACGTGAGGTGAATGGATAATGGAACCATATCTGTGATGGATTTTAGTTGCTGTAACTTTATGTCTGTCCTCCAGTGACCCCATTGGCTCACCCTGAACTACTCCACAACAAAGGGCTCGGCGGACCAGCGACCCCGAAGCAGCTGTAGGGCAATTTGTGTGGGAACAACAACTAAAGCCCTAGTGATCTCTAAAGCTCTCTTGTGTGTTTTCACCAGCCTATTATGTAAGCAGCATCTACAGCAGAACTGGCCCATTCTGCACAAATAATTGCCTTCATCTTATGAAACGCAGCTGTGAATCAAGCTTATATAAGAAGCTGTGTGCTCAGCATCATGCAGACCACAATCACCAGTGATGGACATACCAGAGCACCACAATCTCACTGCCACTGTGTGTGTGTGTGTGTGTGAGAGAGAGAGAGAGAGAGAGATAGACAAAGATTTAAAGGGCCTGTCTGTTTCGAAGAGACATGAATAACATGCTTGTATGTAAACAAACAAACCAAAATGACACCATGAGCACAAAAGGACAACAGTGCCTCTGAGAGCCCACATACAGTACATGTACAGTACACATACAGTAAATGTACAGTACACATACAATAAATATACAGTACACATACAGTAAGCACACATTTCCTCACAGAATCAACACAGCTCACATTGACTAACACTGATTCAGGTTTTACTTTTTGGGTAAATCTAATAAAAGCCCAAAAAAATGACCTAATTTTAGGCTTGTTACAGTTTCTTTTTAGGAAAAAGGAGTTTCCATTCAAAATCTCATTACTGAAATTCAAATTGCAAAATGAAGAAATATTGTGTTTATATATATGGTAGGAGTAAAATATGAGCCTGTTCCTATACCTGAGAAAATACCTGACACACACATTCTTTACATCAAGTGGGCAACAAGTGATCCTCTGTCCTCCAATGACCTGCTGCTCCTTATCAAAGAAACTATTAAAAGGGCAGCAAAGATTCAACCTCACGCTGAAGTCTGGCTTCTGTTGTGTAATGTAGTGCCTCACATAAGTAACATTTCTGCATACTGTGTGAATGGCTGGTGTTTACATAACTGAGGTAATGAGCATGCAGGGCTGTTGCACAACAGAGTCAGAGCAGCACAGTGACTCGGGCTCAGAGGTCACTGATGTGACGCAGCAGAGACTGGAGTCTGACATGCTGTATCAACAGCTGGACGTCAATCTTTGTCTCACAGTGTTACATTCCTGGTAACTGGCCTTCAGCTTAATCTCTAACTCCTGCAGATCCTCAGAACTGTTTAAAAATGTTATTGGATAAACTGTGGAGTCGGCATGAATGAGGGCTGGTGGAGAATCACAAGAGAGAGATGAAGCTACACACACACACACACACACACATCTCTGCGTGCATGACAGAAGAGGAGAAAAATAGAAAGTGTGCATGTGATTGGTTCTTTTTTAAGCACCAGTCATCGACGCAGACGAGGTGATGTCATTACAACCACTGCAGTGACTCATTCTGAACCCCCGCCAGTCAGAAATAGAACCAAAACATCACAGTGACCTCCAAACGCTTCCACAAACACACACACACAAATCACAACTCCAGCATCACAAAAACATCACAGTGACCTCCAAACGCTTCCACAAACACACACACACAAATCACAACTCCAGCATCACAAAAACATCACAGTGACCTCCAAACGCTTCCACAAACACACACACACACAAATCACAACTCCAGCATCACAAAAACATCACAGTGACTTCCAAACGCTTCCACAAACACACACACACAAATCACAACTCCAGCATCACAAAAACATCACAGTGACCTCCAAACGCTTCCACAAACACACACACAAATCACAACTCCAGCATCACAAAAACATCACAGTGACTTCCAAACGCTTCCACAAACAAACATACACACAAATCACAACTCCAGCATCACAAAAACATCACAGTGACCTCCAAATACTTATTTGCTTAATGCTTAAAATTATTTAACATGGACCAGTACACTAAACCAATTAGCAGACCTCACTAACTGCACAACACACAACATCTCCTACAACACCCTTCACCTCCTGATTTATCACAATATTGTACCTGTTGTGTGTTTAATGACTCCAGAACAGTTCTGTGGAAACCGCAACCCTACACTGTAAAATATGAGTGAGTCTACAGTAATTTCTTACTATTAAAATACATCCACAGTTTTACATCAGATCACTGCACACTGTGGTATAATGAACTGTGGATAGGTTTATAGAAAAGTTACCCTTACAGATTATAGGCCCTGTACACTCACACAAAACACAACTCAACATGGTGACAATCCCAAGGTGTGGTTAAAAGGAGGGCTAGCTGACAATGACTGTTCTTTATAAACAGTTAGGTGTTTCCTAAGTATGTCGTGTGTCATGTGGTGCTGCAATGTACAGTATGCAAAATATGCATGTGCGCATTTGTGCATTAGATGGCAATGACAAAAGACTGAATGCTTCAAGATGGAAAAGATCCCCTGGTATGCAGTTTTCACACACACACACACACACAAACACACACACACACACACACACACACACACACACACCAACTTCTCAGAATTAATACATGACCACGTCTCTATACTACAATCAGAGCGGCATTTGTATAAACATCAACATGTGCTGCTGGTTAATGAATTCATAGAAAGGCGTAACACATTTGTGGTATCCGTGGAAGGCAAGTCAGACACAACCCTTCTCCCATTCTGAGAACGGATCTCATATCTCCATTTTAAACGGAATGACTCTCTGAAACCTTTCTGGGCCACCAGCACAAACTGTCTGCTGCAGAAACCTGATCTTATATTAATTATTAAATCATTCACAGAATTCTGCTGCATGAAAGTCATTAAACGCAATCACAGAGAATGTTAAGGACCTGATTTTACTTGACCTTGCTATTAAAACAAGTGAAAAATTGAACGCATTTACTTTGAATCAGTCACAATAAATAATACTATGACCTGAACCAGTTTATGGAGATGTTATGTAACCACACAAAGCTGTTTTAAGGTTACCCAGCAAAACTTTACTTCTTTGTGTAAAGTACTTTTGATTTTCACAGGTTGTTTGCTGACAGTGCTGAGCTCTGTCACAACTCCGAACAGACAATTAACAAACATTAACATACATCATCATACATCATTATAAATGACATCAACAGAGCCCTTCAGTCGGAGGTAAGAAGAGTGAGGTGAGGCGACTAAACATTACAAACCGTCCTCAGCTCTGCGTCTGTGGCCTGACTTACTGATGCCATATTACAGCTATATTTACATTTGACTCACTAACACACCTATCAGGGTGGAAAAAGAAAAAGACTGAGAGGCTCTGGAAAAAATAACGTGTTTTATGGTTACTGGTGTTGTTGCTGAGGTTGTTGCTAAGTGTTTGCTTATGTTTCTCGCTGGAAAACCAGGAATCTTCCTACATGTGGCTCAGATTTCAACCTTCAGTGAAGGTCAATGAAATTATTTGCATTGAGTCACCTGAGTCTTACAGTCTTACAGGTGGAAACTTGCTTACTGTGTTAAAGAAACATCCTCAACAATGCTTGGTTAAGACCAATGATAGTGATGCTAGCATAAGCAATGCTAATGCTAACTAGGTCCTTGTGACTTCTGTCACCTAGCAGAGCAACATTCTTTCACCGGCATGAAAACAACAGATGAAAACACTATGGATCTGCCATCTTCAGCGCTGAATAGCTTTAAACTGATGACAACAAGGTAGATTTTAGAGCTGTAGAATACAGCTGGTGCTTATGACATTCACACAGCAGAAACACACAAACTGCTGCTCAGCTACAGAAAACTGCCTGTTTCAAACTCAATTCTATCATATTATTAAAATCTTTCTATTGGCCTGAAGCAAGCAATCACCAGACATGAGCTGGGCCAATGAGTAACCGCTGATGGAGAAATGACTAATGAACACATTCATGGAAGCAGGGCAGCAGAGTTTACTCAGCTATAATGACATGTTCACAGTCATGAGTGGAAACAATGATGGGGAAGAGAATTTCTGATGCCACAGATCTCCAAAACAAACACATCACACAGACCTTCTGGCCAACACCAGAACAACACCAGTAAATATTCTACACAGAATATGTTTAACTAAATTGTCTCCTGCAGTTAACATAACACAATATAACTGATTAAAGAATATCGTCTGTGTTCTAAATACACTATTCTCCACCGACAGTAAACAGTAAAATGACAGAGATTGATTCAAGAAATACTTTAAATAGGGTTATGTCATAAACAAAAGCTTTGTGCTCTCCTCATATTTAGCCACTACACTGACAGTTATTCTAGTTATGTAAAGAGAGAAGCATGGCCAAAGTAAACAAAGACACTGCAACTGTTAACAAAAGTCACACTAAAATATATTGTGTTGCATATAAACTGGTACTTCTCCTTTAACTGAGGAAGATGAATGTAAATGACTTTTGCACATTGTATGCAGTGTATGTTTGTCATGAGGATTAAAGGTTTTAGTGACAGCTGGAGTTATAAGAGGGATTATGGAGAATGGTGTATTTGTGTGTGTTTGTGTGTATTGTATATGAGGGACAGGCAAAAAGAGAGAAACACTGTAAACTGTGTGTTTGCTATGACACACAAATAGACTTTAAGCCCAAAAATTAAAACAAGAACATGCATGCAGAACTTGTGTTCTGTAACTCTGGTACCAGTTTTTGTTGCTTCCTCACACACCGTCGCATGTCTCTGATGTTTGCACTAATTCCCCCTGGACATTATATCATCACCATGCCAACCACAGTGTGTGTGTGTGTGTGTGCATGCGTGTGTGTGGTAAAAAACAGTCTTCTTTATTGCGACTTTCCCAAATTTTTGCTGACTCTGTTTTTATAGCCACAAGCACCCTGTTGCCCAACCTGTGAGATCTTAGAACAGGGACAAATTATCCACAACATTAATCCAAAATCACAACAGACACATCAGATTGGAACAGACACAACAGGTTAGCAGCCAGTCGAGTATGAGAAGATTTAGCTAGCAGGCTGGTTGCATAAGTCTGACGTTCCTAGAAAGACAAGCCAGTACTTATATATTACAGAACAAGGAGAGAAGAATCAAAATGTTTTCTTATTCAAATTAACCGTCATGTACTGAGGCAATCTTTATAAGATATTTGCATACTTGTATGCAGCAACTACTTCTTTCATTACAAAGAATAAGAAAAAATATGGGATGGTCCCTGAATGTTTAAGCCCCTGGTGTGCTGACTCACAGGAAGTGTTCACTCAGGGGGATTAATTAATCCTTTGCCATTAGGTGTTTGTTAACTCTGCACAGAACACTGCACACTAAGGCTCTGAAGTGTTGATGAAGATAGATATGTACATACCTATCTCTCCTGATAGCATGAGAACATCTACAAAACAATGAGTAAAATGCCTGGGGTGGATTTACAGCAAAAGACAAGATATGATAAGGTAAGAGATTGCTACACAAGGGTGATTTTAGAACATCATAGAAAACACTTACAACTAGGCCCAGACAGAATCTGTAGTTCTTTAAACAGTTCCTGCTGAGATTGTTTTGGGAATCTGCAGAAGTATGCAGAGGATGCTATGGAGCCCTCGCTCAACCCATGCATGATCATCAATGATCATGAAGAAAAACCACACATGCCTGAAACCAGCGTCATCTGGAATCTGATGTGTTTGTCCTCCAGTGTTTGTCAGGAGAGCTACTGGATTTTGTGGAATGTGAAGGAGATGAGATCAGGATCTAGATCTTATCACATGATCTCTGGGTCTCCTGACTGTCTCAGCTGAGCTGGTCAGGTATATTACAAGACTTTAGGAGATGTAATCTTGCGCTGTTGCCTGATCAGATTTCATTAGAGACGTTACAGTGAATTATGCAATAACTGCATTGTTTTAAATGAACCCTGCAGCTTTGACCTAATGGTCTTTAAGAAATCCTGTTGAGATTATAAATGCTGAGTAGTGCAGAAGAGACGTTCACATTTTCTGCTGATTACATCATCAGCGATGCTTCATGGGACTAGCCAATCATTGCTCAGCTCTTTTACTGTGATATCAGCAACTCCTGCAAATGGTGGATCTCTCTCTCATTTTTTCAGCTTTCAACTAAAAATAACCAACCAATAACACAAATCATTTACATTTCTGATTTATTATAAAGTCATGAGAGAAATTATATCATGAATCTTCAACCTGAGCTACAGAACTTGCAGTTTTAGAGATAAGAAGGAGGTTTTTAATTTGTGGTTGGTCTACGTGATTAAAGCCATGGTCTTCCTCAGCTGGTGCAGACTGCATTAAGTCACATTGTCTCTGGAATCTATCGAAGGAAGTCTTGTACTGTCACTTCAAATGGCTCATTCCCAGTCCAGTGCACAGCTGGCCTAGACCTGCGCCCATTACAGGCCTCAGTCAGCCAATCAGCTTTGACACTAATTTAGATGAAAGTGCAAAGTTGCTCTTGGCATGCAATAAACCGTCTTATCTGAGCCACGGGTAATTTAGACATCATATTTACTGCTTTACTGTCCTCTAAACTCTAAATGTCCACATTTGAATCATGTAATAATCAAAACCTTTAAAGAAATAACTTTTACTACTAATGTTATGATCTTAGTTTAATTATTAACAAATCAGCCAACAGCAGCACTTAGGACAATGATAGTGTATCAGACATTTAGAAGTGACTTTTTAATGGGACATTTTCATGGTAAGAAAGTTTAGAGAAAGTAAAAGGTCACTGATGTTCTGTGTAACATTCTGTAAAACTCAGTGTTTTTATCTCACCTCACAACAGTTAAACATCTTCTGCCCTTTAACTAATAGCAGAAAAATACCTTTTATTTAATAAAAATATTTTTATTGCTCTTACAAAGTGAATGAGACAAAACAGAATTTTCAGTAATGTTCACAGATCAGCTGTTCTCACATGGCTTCCAAATGTGAATATATATTTATTAATACTGTGAATATAAAAAAATACACAAGAAAAATTTAAGCTATACAGCAAGTGTCAAAGAAAAACATTAAATATATGGTAAAAATATGGTTCTGAAAACAACTGATTTAATTAATGACGGCAGTTTGTAACACTGTTGAGTTTTGCTACAGAAAATTAGATTTACTATCTGATTGAGAAAAAAAAATCAACAAAAAAAATCACATCTGATCACATAAAAGACATAAATCATCCAAATGTGTCTAACAGATGGAGCCGCAATCACAGATCCTGAACACTAAATCACAGA
>JBAJNP010005852.1:0-27530 GCA_036877545.1 Yasuhikotakia modesta
AAAGATCCACACGAGCAGATTTGGGCAGATTGCTGGCCTCCGACATCATCCCACACATGTGTTTTGAAACTGATCAGATGGCCTTTTTGAAACTAAAGCTTGTTTTCTGGAGTCTCATTTTCATGCCAAGATTCTACGTGACAGAAGGCAACAGCAGGTGACCCAAGACAGTGACTTCCCATTCACATTCAAAAGCTTATCTCAAATAAATGAGAAAAGATGACTGAAAACAGATGAAAACTAACCTTAACATTTGAAGCCCTAAAATGACATTTAAAGTAATGGGTGGGGTGAGACGCTGTTTTAATCTGAATGCAGTCTGCATGGTGCCGGGCCGGAGTTGCATGACAGACAACTTAGCTAATTAATTTTGTCTTTCAAAAGCAGTTGCATCTGGTTTTAAAGGTCACCAGCTTTAGTTTGCGTGTTTAAAAGACGGTTACACGTATCACAGATGTTTTCTTTGGTAAAGATAATGTTTCTCTTCATTAGCTCTGTATCACAGCGACACTCGCTGATATATTATGCTGCTTTTTAACTGTTTAGGCAACAACAAATACTTCTTTTAAAAACATGCACAAGCTTTACTTTTCTTATAACTTAACAGCATTAATTCTTAGCCTAAATGTGTTGATAACTTACCTAAACACAAGACACAATGGAACAAATCTGCCTGCGGAATCCCCAATGCCCCACAATCTTAATATTGTATAAATATACTTCTTATAATAAGCAGTGAATGCACTGTTCTATGTACCTTCCCGAGAGAAGCGCTCATTTGATGTGCTATGCGCTCTTTCATTAGATGTACTTTGAGAGAGACAGAGTTGCCAGATTTATAACATCATGTTTCAGTGCTTTGCATAATGGTGTACAGCCCCTGTAATACTGAGCCGAAATAATCCCTGCGTCAAAGAGAGAACAAAGACATCAGGTGGTATTGTGAGAGAGAGACTACAAAAATTAAGCAGAAATTTCCCACAATTCATTGCTGGCTAAAGACGGTACAATATCAAGAATGTTTACAAAGACTGCTTTTAGTTTTAGTTTTGTGTGCCTGAAACTCATAAATATTACATGAAGATGATTTTTAGTTGTAGAAAGTAGCCAAATATCGTCTATTTTTGTGACATATTTAGCATTCACACCCTGACACAACCAGCGGGACACAGAAGACATTTTTCTTTATCAAATCTCAGTCATAAACATCTGACACAGTTACAGTTGACAAACAATGTGGCTTTTTGATATTGTACTGGTGAAAAACATAAGCTGAAACAGGTGTCATTCTGTACTAAGTCTGCCATTTTCAGCAGCTCATCTGCAAGATTATATGTGTGTTTGTCATCTTAATTGCTTCAATTTTTTACTCAAATTTACCGTCGCTGCTAAACATCAGTTTCGAGCAGCGCACCGCGGCGTCCCATTTTCACTTGAGAGAGTCTGTAATGTGAAAGCCGTGATGTGACTGCAGATGTTGAAACTCCGGTGCCATTATGGCTCATTGCGAACAAAACCACATTTGCATATTCGACAAAGAGGATCTCGTACGTGCACAACCTGGGCCTCAGCAATAAACAGTTGGTTAATGATTTCATGCCTGTTTTTGCAATATGGCTTGCGCGTTAATCATTCTGCCATTATGAGAGGGGTTAGGGTTAGGGGGGCTCAGAGGGGGCTCTGAATGATGTTCATTGGCTAATAAATTGGCCCACCTCTGGTCTGAAAGCTGCCTTTGCAGCACGGATCTGACGAGTGCGCCAGGCCGCATGCTCTTCTGCGGGGAATTTTTAGGGCTTCCGTCAGAATCTCCGCTGTCCTGGTCACCCATGGCTTTAACATAACTGCTGCTCCGCATTCTCCTGCACGGAATCTCATCATCTTTTCCTCCCCATTCATCCTGAGGGACCTGTGTGCACAAACATATGTGTTACATAAACCGGATATATACCATATATATATATATATATATGTATACTTATATGACCTTTATGAGTGACACAGTAATTTATTCATATAGTACGTATTAAATTTAAGCACAGGGGAGATGTTTTTACAAAGCAACTCACAGTGCATTTAGTTACACAGTGCATTCACAGTGAGTATCATTCTTCTCCCCAGTTCCCTATGATGTGAATCAGTACATTGTAAACAAATTCAGCACTAGCATAGACCTTGATCCACAAACACTGATGCACTGAAGACTCAATTACCTGCGACATGAGACCGCAAATTAAATTGTACCTAGTGTTTATCAACAAGATCACTGTATATCACACCCTTGTGCATCTTCACTGTACTGTTACCATTCAAAAGTGCCATTATGAAATACGTGCTTGCCCTTTTTATTATGCAAAAATATCATATATATGCATAACAGCATTTAGACATTAATCCAAGACAGTGAAATACAATACAACACTGTCCTTAAAAATGGTTGGCGCCCTGGGCAGTGCACTTAGTAGTGAACTAGTGAGCGGATTGAGACACAGCCAGGTTTGTTTTTTGAGACACAAACCAAAGGTTCCTTAATTGCAGACTAAAATAACAGAAGATGTTCTTTTCGAGAAACAAAAACCAGAGCGTATCCCAGATCACCCGTTAAAGTGAGCAGCTAAAAAAAGCATCTTTATGTATGTCTGTTTACTATGCAGTCAGCAAGACCGAGAAAAAAGAACAGCGTATGCAGCATGGGTGGATATTTATTAAAACAGTGACGGCTCAACACAATATATAACACACAGCAGTCACCGTGACTCTGTCACAACTGTTATCAATCACCTTTACTGGCTGGCTTTTGCTTCTTGGCACCTTTCCCAAAAACACCATGGAAACCACTTATCACAGACTATTAACACATGTGGACAGCCCCTAATATTACCATTGTTGCCATGATCTTGTCTTTTAATGACTCTCTTTTCATGAATGGACAATGTGCCATGATGAACAGAATAGAAACTTGATATCTCATTGAGTGATCACATGACAGGAGCTGAAGCACTGACCAATTTCTCTTCTTTTTCCCCCACATTAGCAGAGGCCAATTTCGTCACCTAGCAACCGGATCCTATCCTCATAACCTTCAGAATGCTACTTAACATCACAGCTCTAAAAACATCAGCTTAGAACAAAACACCTCTACAGTTGTATTGGACAAAGTATAAATTCAGTGATACTGACTGTGGAGACAAACAAACCTCATTGTTTTTTTGTGTAAGATTCCAGTCTAAACCAAAATGAATCCATGATAATCTGAACTGGTTAATACTGGTCTGGGCCGGTCTAGCTGGTTTGAAGAACAAGTGAGCAGGCCACATTTGAAAAAAAAAACTAAAAAAGACTTGCATTAATATTTCATTTGTTTAATATCTGTTCTAAGTGTAAAAATCATTAATTTATAAAGTCAGGAGAACACAATACACCACAAGTATAAATCATAGCAAAGCCCATGTATGCATATGCAAAAAATCAATTATTTTCCAGGCTGCAATGTATAAAAGTGAGGTCAGGCAAAGGTTTGAACCAACTGAAACATAAGACATGCCATTTATTATAAAACAGCTTGATTAATTCCTGTGTCCTTTTGCCAAAACCATTTGTTTATCTCATGACTTATAGGAAGCACATTTTAGCCACCTTGTGGGTCTTTAGCATTCTGCAAGAAGAATGAATTTGATCCAAGAGTAAATGAAACAGCGCTAATGTCACGCACCCCCCCACACACTCACTCACACATGCACGCTCACACACACACATAATCCATACAAGTCCTTAGGTTAATTAAGTCTTGAAGGAGTTTGATATTTTTAGACATTTAATTAACCAAAAACGCCAGAGGACAGACACAATCTGCGTTGTAAAACTCTTAATAAATCACTGTGATCTCAGCCTCTCCCATCAGTTTGTAATGTGATTTGTATACACCTCAAACATACCATAAGATAATCTATAGTCTACATTAATGTATATGGACAATGAATTCCACTGAAACACATATTGTTAATAATTCACAACATTCATCTCTTATTGAATGTACTTATGTTTGATCCACATAAATATATTATCATGTTTAAAGATCCCATCAAGTTTAATGGCAGTTATATCATGTCTGTTGTACTGAAGTTAACAGTATTGTAGTGTACTTAAAGTTAACACAATCAACTTTTAGGTAGGAGGACAGATTTTTGCCCAAATGCTCTCCAACTTTCTTTTAAATAAATCAACACAAAACTGCACTTGCCAAAAGATATCATGGGGTTCTTAAGCTCATTTAGAAAAAAAATAAAAAAAGCAAAACAAATAGTGACTTCTGTCAGTAGTAATCTCTTAACCACACACATTTATATGTGGATTTTTCTATTGAGCTAACCAAAACTTTCCATCCACTTTTACCCAACCATCAACAGAAAACTCCTAGTAAGTTTTATGAGGATACAGGAAGTTATTGTAAACCAGGTTTACTTTGTCATACATGACATTATACACATTCGTGTCCTTGTAAAAGACATATACCAGTACACACACACACACAAGCTGTGTTTGACCTCTTCAGCTGTCTAGCTCTCTCTTTATTTTGTGTCAAGGCAGGTCTGTGTATAAGAGTTTTGTTCGGCTCTTGCCAGCCTGTAAACAGATTTTAAACAGACTTATTAATTGGTTATTAGATTCACCCTCACTGACCTCTCACAGAATCTATTATAATGCAATTCTCACTGTAGCCTTTAGGAGCCATTGAAGAATTCACAGAAAGAGAGAAAGGTGGAGTCAGTGCAGTCAGACACGGTAAGACGCAGCTGCAGTGATCTGTTCATTAAACACACTGTGATATTTTGATTGATGACCCCTTATCATCCACAGAGTTAATATTCTGATATTATAAACCAATAGTGCGGTGGACAAAACCTGCTGATGCTTGCCAACCTTTACTGAAATGTCAAAGTCATAATATCTGATAAATAGGCCCAGACAGAGCAGCAAAATTTGTTCTCCATTTTCTTCGTTGATTGTGAGGAAAATCTGGAGCACCTACTTTTTTTAAGTGCCAATTATTACCAACTTAGTCGAGTGTAAGATGTGTTAGTGTTGTGATGCTTTTTTCAAAACACAAGTGGTCTCGGGTTCAAATCCAGAACATTTTTAAAATCTAATAAACCAAGCAAAATGGCAACTAAACTTGACAACCAGTGATCATAGTCGTGCATTTATGTTGTATGGAAAAATAAGTTTGACATTTTAATCATCAACTCCTGCTGGGCTCCATGGCTTAAAAAATGAGAACCATGAGTTTTGAGGGTGGGTAGATGGTGACAGAATCTTCAGTTCAGAGCCAATGATCTGCTGAAAGTGCGATTCTTCTGCGCTAATCAAATATAGATGCGTATGAGCGATTTTTGTCACTGACACTTTTTACTCTGATCATAATCATGCAACTTAATTATCAAGGATACATTTTCTTTTGAATGTTGCGTTCAAAATGCACTTGGCTGAAAAATACGAGAGGACATGTGGGCATATGGGCATAAAACTTCTACCATCCATCACTGAAGCGCCTGCATTCATAAAGAGCTGAACTGCAGTTCTCCTCCTCAGATGATCAATGATTTATGTATGAAGTGTTGAAATGCGGAGGAAATCCCTGCCAAAAGAAGATACATAAACCCTTTAGCATTGATCTTTATCCAGATCACAATCTCGGCTAATGATTCAATACACTCACACTGACCAACATGATGAACACACAGGCCAAAAATAGACCCTTTATTACTCCAGCTCTGATCTGGACCCTGGTCCGAGGGAGCGAGGGGGCTCACGTCCCTCCCGGAGACTTGCGTCACAGCGAGCTGCATCGATAACAGCGGCCAAAAATAGAAGCAGCATGATGGACGCAGAAGCTATTTTTGTTAGGGTCGAGAGAGCCTATTAAATGCCTAAACCCAGAGATGCATCACAGTCAGAGACTGTTGGAGGGTTTCGGTCCCTTTTCCACAGGATGACGTTTAATCCGCCTGAACGTAGCTGAAATACAAACACACTTTAGCTAATTGCTGTGCTGAGACAGACTGATTGGTTGAGGTTGCTTTCATTCCCCTGTGAAACAAATTCCACAGATGCATTTGGACTGAATTAGAAACAGGAGCGATGACTGACGTAAACCAATAAGTCATAAAGTAACTGAGGTCATAAAAAAACATGGTTGCTGAATGCTGAAAAGCTGTTGTGCTCTTTTGCTAATATACCTGGTATCCAACCAACAATTTTTGGGCATCACTTTTTTGGTGAAATTTTGTTGCTTGAGGAACTAGCCTAAGCTGACTGACTGACTGGCTGGCCTAAAGGTGGAAGTAACTGGAAAGTAACTGGTGTTCAGCTGGTATTAACTGGCATGAACAGCTAAGGTCAGCATTAATGTATATGGACTCACAATGAATTCCACTGAAACACATATTCAGCAGCATAAGGTCAACCTGAGTCCCCATTCAAGTGTGTTTCCAGAGGATTTCCCAACAGTTTCAGGAACCAAGAAAAGTTGCTAACAAGAAAGTGGGCTAAATAGTTGTGTTCCCCAAGGAGTAACCATAGCAACAGTACAGAAGGTCCCTCGAGTGCTTTCCATTAGGATCAGTATCACAGGATACACTGACAAAACAGAAGTACTGTCATTATTTATCACATTAGGTTGCAACGTGGCACTCGGGTTGTGCTATAAAAACCTCCAACGAAACTCCAAAAATCACACCTGAAATTCTTTTAAAAACTCGAGCCCTTATGTCAAAGTCAACCTTATCCATAATAATCAGCTTTGCCACACGGATCTACTGGAGGATTTTGTCTCTAGAGATGGTCTTCAGAAGTGCTTAGAATGCTGAGCAGCCTCTTAAAAACTTTGATACACTCCTGCACAGCAACAGACTGTTTTTTACCATCACAATCTATCAAATACAAAACACTGACAACTGACAGTATTACCACAACAAGCAGATTCACTGCAGGTTAATCCCACATGTATAATCTTTTATCACTGCTAACGGTGATGCAAGGAATCATGGGAAATGATGAAAGTCTCCACAGAGCTCTAAAAAGTAAATCTTAATGTTGATTTAGGGGCTGTTCCTCTCTGATTTCCCCCTGAGGACGTGCACTGATCCATTCATTCATTAATTATCTCAATGGGGCCACCAGCCTCACTGCTCCTGCTGTGATGTTACGTAAGTCCAGGACCGCTGAGAGCTGCTGTGTCAGCAGATGTTTGCCAAGTTTTCATTGTATCTGCTGATCTAACTGCTTGAGTCAGACATCTGCAAGACTATAGTTATATCACAGACTTGTTATATCACAACACTCATCTCCAGTGTGAGATGCTGGTGTGTTCACCAGGCTGTTTCATTAGTCACCATAGGTCAACCAGCTTTACTAGCTGTGAAACTAGTAAAGCTAGTTCACCAACAAACTACCCAGCTAACAGGGAACATTCTCAAAATGTTGGCTAAAGTTCTCTCAAAGTTCTCACTAGGCTATCAAAAAGGTTTTAGCAGAATTTTAGCAGAACATTGTTTTAACATTGTTTAGGTTGAAGTTGTTAGTAAATTAATTTTAGAACATTCAAACTAAAAACAAAATTCTGTCTTTGTTATTTAATGGAAAGGTTCATACAACCTAAAATTATTAGCTGGGTAGCACAAAAAAAGGAAAATCATGCTGATGATGTGACCTGTTCTTTTCATCAAGGCAGAACTTTTCCAGTTATTATGAACATCAAAAAGACATCAAACAGACGCTCTCATTCTGATCAAAGCGTGATCAAACATGGGATGAATTAACTAAAGCAATATTACTGTAAAGTAGATCTGCTGTTATTAAAGAGCTGCCGTGGGCATCCACTAAAACATGATAATGATCCCATCAGGACAAGCAGTTTCTACAAGTATTCATACATGGCTCTGCTTTATTATGTTAGATACGAGATTCATTTCAATCATTCTGAGAACTGCTTATATTTCACTTCAGTTTTACCCTGGGAAGGTCCAGTGACAAACAAGCCTAATCGTAATGTAGAAATAAACTGGAATTTTACTGCAAGATAAATTGCCACTTTCACTGTGTTTTCAGTGGTTTGACGGAACCCAAAATAATGAACTCCGATACAATGTGATGCATTTGGTAAATCACCAGTTACCACAGAAAGATCAATGCTAATCGATATGACTCATTGTTTACAATAATTCTGTACACAAGCAAAGGGAACAAACTCGTCTGGTCTGAGTGACAAGGCCAATAAATCTGCTTCTTAATTTAGCACATTAGTATCCCACAACAACACACACACAGAACAGCCAAGCCATATTTTCCATCAGCGCAAAAACAAACCCATTGCTGCCTATGTAACAACCTCTTCAGTGGACTATTACTTTTAACTCTACTGGGGACCTCTGAGTAATAAACAACAAACACCAGGCAACAAGAGGCCGTGCATCACGAGGCAGCCACACCAAAGCTTATTTTTAAAACCTGTGGTGTGAATGTTTCACGTTATATTTACTGAGGAGACTGTCAACATCAGACTAGGCACATATGAATGATCTAAAAAGTGGGAGGGGTGCCACATTACAAATCAGCTTGACTAATTAATGTATATTAATTAGGTGACGAAGAGTACTGCTTCCATGACTATTCAGTCCAATGCTACAGCTGACCAGCATTCCTGAAAGTTTAATACACAGTTTTAAACTCAACACAGCCAAAGTCAAACTTCCTGAACAAAACAACCTCAGGTGCCAGTGGGACTCACCTGTAAATAATGACAAGGCCTCATGGAGGACTTCAGATCTTGAGGCATCGCCGGTTTCTCCAGGTTTAGGGAAGATTTGCGGTAGGCTTCTTTAGCCTGGCTGACAGTCAGCGTCGACCAGGAGCTGCGTTTCATAAATTTGCCCTCAGGTGCCATTGCAATGCTCTCACAAGCTGAGCATTTCACGTCATTGTTGCTCTTGGAGGTCTTGAGCGAAAGATCACCAAAGTGACTGTGGCCCGTATCCGGGTAACAATGAGTGATATGGTCACCATGGTGACGGCTCATAATGCTGGGAGTCCGGTAGGTGCTGTCACTATCGAGGTTGTCATCGGAACTCCACCAGCCTGCTATCCCTGAGCGTTGCTTGGAGTCCGATTTGCGTTCCTTGCTCTTACTCCGTTTGCTGTGTTTGTGGTTGCCATGGTGATGCCCATGATGATGGTGGTGGTGGTGGCCGCTATCGGATCGAGAGTCTCCCTTGGTGCCGTTCATCTTGGACGATCCCTCCAACGAGTGGGATTTGGTGAAGAGCTTCTGGACAGAGTGCACCAGGTGGCGGATGCGTCCAGGACTCTCGTTGCGTTGCTCGCTGCTCGTGGTGGTGGCAGATGTGCGCTGGTACTGCAGCGTGTGGAAACCATCTCTGTGAATTGGCAGCTGCTTCTCAAACTGGTCCAGTAGGTTTGCAGGTATACGGTTCATCTTCCCGGACCCGCTACCTCCGCCACCGCCGCTCCCACCTCCGCCACCACCACCATGAGGGGCGGACCCGTCATCCCGCGAGCCATCGTGGTGTGAACTGTAGTGCATTCTGGGAAAGGTGCTGCTGGAAACGTGGTCCGATGCCATGGAAACGGGCATTACCATGCACTCCGAGTGGATGGAGCTGCGTGGCGAGAAGCGATGTGGATCCAGAGGGCAGCTCTCAGTCGGACTGAGCAGGTAGGGAGAGCGGGAGTCAGGGCCAACATGCTGCAAGGCATCGAGGGACTGATCGCAGTCTGGCAGCCCACAGGTGTGTGGTGACGTGAAGGTGAGCTGGGGACGACCGCTTGATAAACCTTTCATATTCCTGGGAGGGGAGGGGTAGCTGTCTTCATCGAAGTATGGTGGAGGAGACCATGAATCTGGCTGATCTATGAAAGGCAGGTTAGAAAAAGAAAACAGAGGACAGAGAGTGTTAAATCATTTCCTTACAGCATTCTGCGTCATTTTAGGCTCTGATCAACTTGCAACGTGTCTGCAAACTACATCTCTGAATTTTTTTTCATGAAAGTGTAGGAAGAACTAACAGAGATGTTTGCAAAACAAGTGTTGCAGGATGAAAACGAGCTGATTATGAAATCGCTGCCACCACAGTGTTTTTATGAATCCAAGAAATCTCCCAGCAGCCTCGCAGCAGCATGGCCACAAAAAACACAACAATTCATGAATGAAATGAACTCATGTCCAGACAAAAGCACATTGAACAGCCCTCGATTCTTCAAGGCTGGTTCTGCCCGGCCTTATAAGAACAGAGAGTTGCAAACCTTGCCATTTATCCAATGCAAAGTAAAATAATAGCCTATCATTTTGGAACCACTGCACCATCCGTCAAAGCCTGAGAGAGAAAGAGAGAGAGAGAGAGAGGGAGAGGGGGACGAAGAGGCAGAGAGAGAGATTGATGGAGACAGAGAAAGGAAGAGAAAGTCAGAGAGAGTGAAAGAGAGAGAGAACAAGAGACAGCCAGAGAGAGATAGAATCTTGAGAGAAAGAGAATAGGAGAGAGAGAGAGAGAGAGAGAGAGAGAGAGAGAGCACACTGAGGTGCTTCAGTGGTTGTCCTTGAGAAACGCTGCTCGGAGATTAAAACCACATTCACTGTAATCTTTCATCAAAGTCACATATGGGCAGTCTGCCGCTTCACTGAGGTAAGACATTGAGATGCTGTTTTTCTCATACATCAGTTTGGCCTTTCTGACATAACTATTTCATGCTGGCAGATCACATTGGATTTAACACAGGTGATTAATGTGAATTCCCATGTGGTGAAAGAGCACGGGAACACACATTCAAAAAAGGTCATTTTTCCAAATGCTTTTTCAAGGAATAAAAAGACTGCCATGGAATAGTTCATGCCTCATTAGTTTTAGGGTCAAAAGTAAAGGCCGGTCAAGACAATTATAAATAATAATTTTTCAGGTTTTTCAGAAATCCTGCAAATATTCACGTTCTAAATTTTCTATGATTATGCAAGCCACGAAAACTCATTCTCAAAGCTGACCAACCATGGTTGAAAAGATTATTTGAAAATTAAACTGTACGGTGCATAGTCTCCAATTTGGTCTAGGTAAGGATTATGGCCTTCTTAAACAAACCAAGACTAATTACCCTGGTAACGTCTTGTTATTTTGCTTTATAAGTGTTATATGCTGCCAAAGGCTTTCCAGGACTCAATTGTCACTAAAATTTCAATCATACGCTACAACCAATCAAAACTAGTAATGCTACGATCAAAACACAATACAGAGCACAGAACTAACCGCTAGCTGTTGCACGGCTACAAGGCGTGTTCATTTATAAACTGTATGTAGTTTTCTATAAAATACATATAAATCAAGGAACACATTACTAAATAAAACATGAAATTCTTTTTTTACTGTTCATACTGTAAGAATCAGAGGCAGTGAAAAATATATGAACAAAGTGAACAAAAACAATATACTAGAATAATAAAACTAAAGTCTGGTGTGTGGAATAAAGACTTCGAACAATATAATGGTACAGTAAGCAAATAATGACAGAATTTTCTTTTCTTTTATGATAAATGCATGAAAAACACCCAGAGCTGAGGAGAGAGAATTCATACATATATCTGCAACATTTTTAAATGAGTCTGGGCCAAAAAACAGAGGCACCACATCTTGGTGGATCTTGGAACCATTTCCAAACCTTCCCTGGTGTTTAATTAGAACACAAACAGAGCATTGAGCCATGAGAAGATCTTTAGCTCGGGTCAGCAGACGCTATAATGATGCCAAAGTCCATCTCGACTGAAGAGGACCTGAAGGAGAATGTCAAGTTTGTTTATTTGGAGTGTGTGAAAGAACATTCTAGAGCGATTGTGAATCACAAAGAGACACTTCATTAAAAATAAACTTCACAAGAGGCTGAGCAACACAGAGAGAATCAGATTAAAAGAAAAAGAAAACAAACAGTCCTACTTAGTCAAAACTCCAGTTTCAAAGGCTCCGTAAACACTAGCCAATATGGATGCTTATCCGAAGGTTAATATTCAGGAATCTCCCAGGAATTTATCCTTTCTTCTGGAATATCAACCAGGCACATTTACATAAAAATCGTCATTATTAACTCTCCCTCACGTAGTTCCAAATCTAGTACTTTTATTTTAGCAATAGAATGCAATAAAGGTTGTGTAGAAAATCTAAGTTGCTCTTTTCCATAAAATAAATGTCAACTGGTCTTCATTTACTTTCATTGTACGTTACAGGGCCTAAGACATTCTGTTCCATTCTCATTTTGTGTTCATGGAACAAAGAAAAACAGGTTTGGAATGACAACAAGGGTGAGTAAATGAACTGAATTTTCTTTTTTGCGTGAACTAGCCCTTTAAGTCCCAGAAGAGTCGACAAAGCCATGCTGTTACATTTCTGAGCCTGAACAGACAAACAAAACTGACAGGAGCAGCAGTGTATACACTGGTGTCATTGAAAGAGATGCAGGAGTCTTGTGGCAGTACGTTTAGCTACTTCTCCTTCAGTCAAATCCAACACATCTGCAGTATAATGTCTAGAGACAACAACAGCACAGGCTGCAGACTGAAATTAAAAGCTCTGAAATGAGTCCAACCAGCAAAGCTTTTCTAAAAACCCCATGGACTGACTCAGTGAGAAAAGTATCATATTGGGATGAAAAGACCCTCTCTAATACTTCACTGCAGACTTGTATATAATTCTAGACAGGCCAGACCAGGACAGTTAAGCAATAATGTGAGACAGACAGTGTATTGCGTATTGCCTAATAATGCCCTTCAGCCGTGACTATGTTCACAATACAGTTTGCCTCTTAAAGGGACATTTTAATGATGGCGATTAAATTATTACAAATCCTTTGCATACATAAAGTATGTAAAGTCACCTGCAGTCAAACAGATATGATGAAAAGAGAGATAGCTTTATCAAGAAATGTTTTCAATGTTTCACAAATTTAAAGTCACAATGTCTGTTATATACATCAAAAATGTTTCCAGGCACCCCCAAAATCCTCTGGTCTAAGTACTCTGACACTCACTGTTATATAATACAGTCCATTCATGTTAGCGCTGATGTCATATTGTTCAAAGAAAAGCATCTTCCCAAAATTGTGATGTCACATGTCGCCCATGGGAGACAAGGCTGCCTTTTCCAGCATAAATTTCAGCTGCACTAGCCTCTGCATATTTTATCCCAATATTTATTGACTAACTGCTCAGCGCTTTGAAAATAAACTTGTATTGCTGCACTTGTATTCTGATTTCTGTTTCCTGCGATGGATAGAGAGGACCCTTGGTCTCAGTATGGGTTCAGATGAGGTCATTAGGGGCTCTGGAGATTTGTAAGAGTGTTATTGCACTGTTCACTCATGCTCTGCCGCCTGAAGCACTTCCTGTCACCTTGTCTCATGATTTCAGTATTCATGCGCTGGACGGTCCCTGCTGAACGAATGCGTCTCACCGCAGCATCCCGCATGCTAACAGCGTGAGTGCAATCAGCTGCAGCCACCTTCTCACATCTCCTCCATCCCCCCCCCCTCGTCCTTCTGCAGGAGGTACCAGGTAGAGGCTTTATTTTGCTGACTGCGATGCTACATCACCGCTAGTGAAGACAAATGATTAATTCGCTACATTAACGCCATTGAGATACATGATAGATCTGCTAAACAGGCGATGAACGTGTGTGTGCATAAAAAAACAGAGATGTCTCGCTCCAACATGCTTCATTAAGCAAAATGTTCTTACAATGTTCTACCTTGTTCAGGCTTGATAATTAATCCTTCAATTACCCACCCCGCCACCCCCACCCCACCCAAAGTGATTGCAACAGCAGTCCTATTCTTCCCTCAATCTGTCTTCACTTCATGAAGTAGCTTTAACAAAGTATAACTCACTCCTGCCTGTGAGTCACATAGATTCCTGGGTTCTGATAAGCCTACTGGATTCTCTTAAATGCTTATCGTAAAGGGTTTAAGTCAGCGCAGGCTGATGAGGGCTGTTATCTGTGTCTGTTTCCTCTCAGTGTGGTAAAAACACCACTAATCCCAGCATGCTAAAGACCAACGTTTGCTAAACAGACGAGTCGACTAGCATGACAAGAAGTAGCAAATAAAACTGCATTTACAAATATTAATGAATCAATGGTTCTTAGACTTGTGTTTACAATGACTATAAAAGATAATGCAAATATAATGTTAATGCTACAATCTGTAACTTTTCGGGCAGGAAAAACTAAATCAATTATTGAACAAAAACAATACAGATCAGTGTTCAAAACGCCTTTTTAACCACCATTCACAATGTTAAGCTTAAAGACTTATATTTTGAGCTGTTGGCTCCAATTTCCAGCTTTAACTAAAAGCAAAAGTTAAGGACAGTGTTGCATCCCTAAATATTTCTGCAGCAGATTCTGGGAGGTTAAGTTTGTTTCATGAACCAAAACGCTACACCTGCAGCCAGTGGGGTCAAACTGAAATTTCAAAGGCTCTTTGCAAAAACAACACTGACTACAGGAAATCCTTCAGGAGAGAATTGTTTGTTTAACCTTTAAAGATGAACTCTCAGGCAAGGCTTTAAAGAAAGAAGAAAAAGAGAAAATGTTTAAACTTGCAGTTGTTACAGTAACAAGTGCCTTCAAAAGTGCCACTGCAATCTTTACAGAAATGTCTTGGATTTAATGATATCATGTTTGAAACCTGTCATGCTATCTAGCAGATATTTTACGATTGTAAGCTAACAATATTGTCTAACATCAGACTCATTCCTCTGGTATCTAAACATCTCCAATTTATATTGCAGATCTGTTTGTATAGTTGCTCAACATTTCAGCACCACGGACAGCTCAACACCACTCACACTCAGTCTCAGCCTCATGAGAGACTGGGATTAAAGCGGAATTAATGGGAGTTTAATGGAAACAATGTCCTATTCAGTCTGTTGAAACTTCATAAATTGCTGCATCTCAACTCCAAAACAAAACAAAAGTCAAGCAGCTCCCATGAGATTAAAATCACTATTGCAATGAAGACTGGTAGTTCGGTCACATAGTGATTAATATTTTATGAATAAGATTCTTCTCACACACACACACACACACACACAGCAAACAATGACATGCAACAAACAAAACACAAAAGCAAACACACAAGTAACACACACACACTTTAAATGGAGTTTGTACCTGTGCAAAATGTGAAATCTTGTTAGATTAAGTGCAATGTCTGTTTTAAAGCTTGTTTACTGACACAAAGTTCAACACAACACAATTGACCTTAACCTCAGCACACTCTAAACCAATCACAACAAAGAGAATTTACACCCTAAACGAATCACAGCAAAAACAAATTATCACTAAACCTTTCAAAGCAAAGAGACTCTCCACCCAACAACAAGCACAGAGCACAAACCTCCTTCATTTCATCTGTGTGGGGAAAAGGGCTGTCAGTGTGTTAAACTGAATTTATCTCTGTAATTTCACATTTCTATGCCCACCATCTTTTTCATAAAGGCTCCCGTAGGGTAGAACAACCAGCCTGGCACTGAAATGATGACTCACCAAACACTTCAGGCCAGTCTTATAACCCTTCTCTTTAAAATGAACCCTCAATATACCAAAAAACATGCATTTATTAAAACACGTGTTGTATGATGTTGGACCTGCAGGTGTCTGCAGGATTTGTTAACGTGCCTGTATGTTATGCTGCCTGTAGGCAAAACTCTTTTAATGTGATAATGCTTGCTGCACAAAAACAGTGTAACTGCGTATTTTAAAGAGGCTGAAAAAAGCAGTTTGTAGCTGAACTCCAAATCAAAGGAAAGAGAGAAGACAAGCAGAGGAGAGAGGAAGAGGGGGACAAGAAAAGAGGCCAGAGGACATGAGAGAAAAACAAGAAGAGGAAAAGAAAGGAGACAAAAAAGAGACAAGGAGAGGAGATTAGAGACTAGAAGAAAATAGAGTGGAGAGACAAGGAGGCAAGAAAAAGGAATTAAACATTTTCTCATATTTAGTTTTTACTTCAATTAAACCTCAATGTTTGTATTATGGTTTGCATTTAAATATCATCTGTCTGAAATGCTCATTCAAATGTGGTCATTCATATAATCTATTAGAAATTTGCTTGAATACATCATTTATATGCTTAAGTGAGCAGGATGCTGGATGACACTCAATACAGACAGACATTTGTCTTGTGTCATCAGTTTAAATGAAGGCCAGTGAAAGGCAGTCAATGCGTTCTCAGACAGCGAATGTCACTATATAGAGGCTGTGTAACACATCTGTATCGTTTCTGACAGTGTGCTTATCTGATCCAGGGTGAGTGTAAATGTCATTTGCTGACTTTAGTAATTATAAAACATCTGCTGCCCTCTGCCAGGCTGATTAAAGTCTCTCTGATGTCATTTTCACCCTCATTTGCATTTTAACACCATGGCCAACTGGGAATCTGATGACCTCACTTCCTGTCTAATTATCATTGCCCTTCAGAGCTGCTGTCCTTTAATAAAATGTGTATCCTTAATTCATTAAACATTCACATACATGTACATGTATATATTTACATACACACACACTGTATATACGTTTTAAAATGTATATAAAAAATCTGTATACAGTATATATTTTCGGATATTATAATGATTATACCAAGCACTACTCAAAAAAACTAAACATGAAAATCCTAGTTCTTATAACAAAATACAGACAGAAGCAGTTAAGATTGATTAACATCAGTGTACTTGAATTAACATTAAATATATTAAGCATGACTTCCTCCACGGTCGATTAAATGCAATTTCATACCTAATTATGTTCAGCCTGTCATATTTTATGTTGAGTGAATCTGAACACTGACTGTTAGAAAATTAATTGATGCTGGTTTGTTTAAAGTGACTGAAATCTGTAAACCTTGAAATCTGGACCGCTGCGAGGGCAAAGAGACTGTAGCTTTGACATAAACATTCACAGAAGCGAGATCTCCAGCCCACACCTCACCCCCTCAGGGCAACTCTCTTATCAAACATGGAGCCACCAAAATGGAAAGCCCTGAATCTGTGAGGCTCTGATACTGCAGACAAAAATCAGATGGGTGCAGGAGGCCATTAGCAGAAGAGAGAAGCATCTAAAGATTATTATACTGCTGAATATTACATACTGAGCTGCATATGATTGTCTGTGTTAAAAAAGATTGTGCACAATTTGGCCTGTCGTCCGCAGTTCAGGTCCCAAAGGGGATCACACACTGTAAGAGCCTTTGAATTAAACAAAGACACACACACACACACACACACACACACACTGAAAGTCCTGATCTGGTGTTACTCTTAGACATATTCAGTGCTCAGCACATTTAGTCTTTGATAATCACCTGGCTGACAGCAAAAGGCTGAAAGCAAAAAGCAGAGGTCATATAAAGGGGGAACACTCTCTCTCCCACTCTCTTTCTCTCTCTCACACACACACACACACACACACACAAACACACACACACACGAAGCGTTAACTATGCCAACACTATAATTTTACCAATTATACTGTTTAGAAAATCCAACAAGCAAAAAGTGTTCCTGTAGCTCAATTTGTAGACCAGTGTTAACAACACAAATGAAAACAAAAGAAGTCTATAGAATGTCCCATTTAGAAAGATTTAAACATGTAGAAGGATGTCCCATGAGTGTCCCATTTAAAGGAGTGTGTGTGTGTGTGTGTGTGTGTGTGTGTTGCAGAAGCTCCTGCAGCCACCTACTTTCTCCTGGAAGACTCTGTTTTGCATTAACTACAGTATATATTTAAAAACGACTGGTCTAAACTGGTTAGGCGAGCACCCAATTGATGAGAAGAATATCCTGGATGTCTCTCAGGAGGATTTAACACGGTTTATTCTAGGACGAAAAGTGAAGCTCTGGTAAAAAAGTATAGAAATGTGTGGGTGAGTGCAGGAGACTGTTGGACATCAACGCTCAAACACAGTCCAACAGTTTCCAGACTACTGTTCAAACTCTCCTACTCTCCAGTACCAGAACAAGCACAGACTCAACAATCTGTCACAAGCAAATATACTATCAAATATACTATTTAGTATATATAATATACTAAATACAATCTATTACAAACAATTAAACTGTATTCAAATCTATACCAATAGTGCTGGTCTCTTTAAATAAAAACTATCATAATAATACAATATTATATATATTGCAATTGATATATAAGGCAAAACATGACGCAATGACAAAGAAAATAGGCCTCTACTATTATTCATAAATATATGAACAGTATAAACTTTTACATTTAGCTGTTGTATTTGGTAGATACATGTATCCTCATTAATTAAAAGCATTCAAGATACACATTTTTTTGACAGATGCTTGTATCCAAAAGCCACCTACAGTGCATTAAAGGAATACATTTTATCAATACATGAGTTCCTTTAGAATCGAACCCACAAACTTTGCTGCTAATGCAATGATATCAATAGTACACCTCTATGAATCCTGAGCAAGCTATATTGTTACAGGCCTAAGCTGAACTGCCTGTGGTGCTAAAATCATTGTTCCAGAAGGGATGATGGGGCTCTGTGAGTGTGCCCTGTAGCCAGGACTTATTACAGTAATTGGTTATCTGTATCTGAATATCTAGGGGAGGCCTGTATGTTTCCCATTGGGCTTCAGGGTTCCTGCTCACCATTAACAAGCAGGTCAGAGGAACAACACACATGAGGAACACCAATAATGGCAAGAAACCGATGCAGACCAGCAGTCCATGTTTGATTACCACCCTCAAACCTAAAGCGGGATCCAAAAGTCTGTACTGTCATTATAGTCACAAAATGGGGACAAGTGGTCTCAGACTTCTGGACCTGCAGCACATTTGTCGCCTGCGTTATCGTTAGCAACAACATCTCAACAGGATAGATACAATGATCCGATTTATGGAAACTACACTGACAGTCACAAAGTCATTTTATTATTATAAGGAAAAACTAAACCTAGGGATAGTTCACCCCAAAATTTAAATTCTGTCAGTGAAACACAGAGGACAGCATGTTTTGTCTTCCATCTATTTTTGCATACAAATAAAGTGAACAGTGACTGAGATTGTCACTCACTAACATTCAGAGTAAAAAGTGACATTTTTAAGTAACTATCCCTGTAACGCAAAATCCCAAATCACTGCTACTGTCTTGAAATTTTCATGTTACAAACTGTGCTATTAGCCAAACCCTTTTAACTGTTGAACGCTGAACACAACTGGCTTCAATCTGTCGTCAACATTTTGAACACGTCCCATTAGGCTCTCCCCACTGTTGTGGCCAACAAAACACCATTTGGACGGTGGCCCTTATGGGACATTTGTCACATAACGACATTGCACTGATTGCATTGGGGATCCCAGAACCATCTTGATCCAGTCCCAAGACTTCATTTCCACAACTTTAAAAAACACAGCAGAAAAAAATGCCCCAGGTGGAAAAGAAAATTGGACTGGGTGGTAAATGGCTGCTTGCGCGTGTGATGTGGGGTCACATTCAGACACAGTGTGAATGTATGAGAAAGAGCAAGTGAGTGTGTGGTTAGCTATACAAATAAAATGTTTGGTATCATGACTTTAAAACTTAAACTCACCCATAAACCGAGTTTTATCTGTAAAGTTCTGTAAAACTAAAAAAAGGGCAGAGAAATAGAGTCTGAATTCTATTCGCATGCTATTTTCATGAAGACCCCTTAAACTTAATTTCCTAAAACATCTCTCAGGATGAAGATAACAGATTCTCTTTCTAGACGATGTCACCCTCAGCCAGCCTCAAAAACAAACCTCAATCCACTCACATGACCACGTCAACCAGTAAGCATGTATCCGTGATCTTCATCTCACCGTGTGGGACAAATACATCCCAGCAGATCCATCACACAGAGTCCAGAGCCGGACAGATTTGATTACAGTAGCTGTGCTGAGGAAAAACAGCTGCCTGGCTAGTATGGCTCAAATCTGGTTAAATGCCATTAGACAACACAACTGGAAAGGTCACAGATAACATCAGGAACATCTCCCTTATGAGTTACAGAGAAACCTGATGCTGCTTCTACAACAAACAATTTTTAGAATCAGAGAACCCTTGTTCATTTAATAGCAGTACTTCACCAATTATTTTATTCACAATGTCCTCAAAAATGTGTAACTTGACAACAAAGGTTCACCAGGCAATGCAACCAGAAATTTAGCCTCATTTAAGATATTCAGAAAGAATTACAGTAAATGAGAAGTGTTGTGAAAAAAGATGGGAATCGAGTTCTCAACAGATCTTAGTTTGTGAGAAATTTGCTACATTTTAGAGCTATTGCAAAAACAGATGGATGAGGATAAAATCACAAAGTACAGTACAGCTGTTTTACTTCATGTACTGTACCTACTGTATCCTCAGAGAAAACTAGCTCAGTATCAACAGGGCTTTGATTACAGCAAAAAGCCACAGTTAAAACTCACAGTTTTTTTTCCAAATACTCAAGACAAAAATGGATTTGGTCCCATATATCTGTAAGGGTCGGTCAGGAAGCTCAGTGGTCTAATGCCATGCTTCACATCACTAGAGCAAAGGCTCTGATCTCAGAGGTAACAGCTTGCATCAGGGCATCCCTAACAACACAACTGACAATTCCCCAGTGTGTGAGCTACATGTGGGTGGCCTCCATCCATCATGAGTTTCCATGGCAATGGAGTACCGGTGGGCAAAAATCTAAATCAAATCTAAGGAAATAAGTGTTTGAGTAAACGAAAGCCAAGGTTGAATTCACACGCACATGCCATTAGCACCTGTAGGAACTTAGACGCTATGAGTACACACTAAAAGAGGTATATGCTTAAACATCTGTAGCTTCAACTCATCACAGTCAAGGTTCAATACTTTAATACTTAAAATCTTAACCTGTGAAACTGTGCTTTTCTTGCTAGCTTAGCAGGATAGATTTCTGTACTAGCACCTGGACTGCATACCCCAAACTTTAGTTTAAAAAAGCGTAAAATGTTGGTATTGAATCAACCCTGTTTACAGTATAAATGCACATGTAAGCTGCTTTTTCAAAATGTGAAAAAAATAAGCCGCGCTACACATGGCATATAATGCGTTTAGCAATTTTACACTGTGATATTTATGCATATTTTTAATGCAGATATTCTTAGCACCTTTAATAATCTGTACATTTCAACCACTTCTCATGGATTTACACTGGAGATATGCCTGTTTTTTATTCTTTTTCTCTCTGTTTTTACTGACTGAAATTTGCTAAAAAACAAAATGTGTTTTTATGTAAAATGCATGAAAGTATTTTGAGTCTACGGCTGCAGGAAATGCAGAAATGTGTGACAGTTTGAGACACAGCAGTAATTTTTCAGTGACTCCAAAGCATTATGAGGTTTAAAGCTAGTATGGAACAACAATATGCTCTGAAATACATAAATAAATGTTAAGGTTTATGTGATAAGAGCTGCAAAACTAGCCTATAAGACAAATTTCAGCCTTCATGCACATCAGTTGATGCTTTCGCGTATCTCAGATCTTGATTTGAGTCTTTAGTCAGTGGTTGGCAGACATCCTGTTCCATCTACCCACTAATCAATGTAAATGGATTTTTGAAATTAAAAATCTATGCCACCCAATTCAGTGTGAGTTGATGTATGTCCCTACTGAGGGACTGAGCATTAGCCTGTAATGTTATTATAGATAGCTTTGGGGCAGGAACAGGCTTAAGGGGACCTGCACGGATATGATGAGAGTAAAAAGTGAAGACAGGATGGACACTGGACCTCTCTCCGCCTCCTCATTACTGTCTGCCTGGTGTCTAATAAAAAAGCCCGATTTTTTTCATCATGAGGAACTCTCTGCATTATGACAAAATACTGTCCATTACTGGCCAAGACAGGACAGGACACCCTGTCTGTTTTGTAACATGTTTACCATATTGCAAGTAATAATATTTAAATTACACTTAATGGCGCTAAAGCAATTTCAGTCCTTTAGCTAACTTCCGCCATTTTGTTTAGCTCATAAAAGTTATAAAACTTTCATATAAAGTTATAAAACTCCCTCTCTCCAAACTCTCATCCCCAAAAGATATGACCATATATGTCTTTGATATACTATAAAACTGACCTTTGGCAAATGAGGAATTTAAAGATGCTGAGCAAGTATGGTTTTCAAATGGTTTTCCCCCAAAATAATTATTTGTTAATATTAGTTTAATTTAATTTAATATCTGCAATGTACATTTTCAGTTAAAAAAGTTAAAAAAAAATCTATATTAAGAAGAATTTGGTGTCAGGTCTTGTACGGCAGCTTGTTTCCCTGCCAATAAATTCAATAAATGGTGCTGCAGTTCACACGCTGCACGAGCGAACCAGCGCTGAAGCAGGGTCAAAATACAACCTTGTTTATACTGTAGATACGTGTCTCCCTTGGCAACACAGCAGCCACAAATCCTGCCAAACACAACAAAAAGCAAAGAGACACTTTAAGGGCTCTGAAATGAAAAGAAATATAATAAATAATATAATTAAAACAGAAACCTTGTACTGCATTAATGAATCTCTCTCACACACACCATTTCTTCCTTCTCAGCGAATGATTCTACTTGCCTCTCAATATTCAAAAACCACTCAAGCAGAAATCTAGTTGGACTCTTGTGAATTGATTTCAAACATGATGCTCATTGAAGTGCACAAACATTTTTCATAGAGACATTAGCTGATTATTCTCTCTCTGGTAACATGTTTGATCATTGCTCTGTAGCTAAAGATAAAGGTTTTTGTGAGAACAGTGAACACAGTGAGGACAAGTAACTTCATTCATTTGAATATTTAATGGACTCTTCTCATGTCTACAAGATTTAATTCATGTCTTTTTCGATTGCTTTCAGTGTGTCGTCAAAAGATCTCAGGTGTAGAAAACCGGTATAACAGCCAACATTCTGAGAACGTTTTCTATTAGTTATGGATATGGCTGCACTTCTAACATGTCTGTAGTATTTATTCAGAGTTTAAATAAAACCACAGTTTGCTGTCCTGGAGATCTGAAGTCTGAGGCGCCGTTTAATTTCAGTTGATATCACTAACTGAATAGAGAAAAGTTTTAATGAAGTCTGTCGCTGTGCTGTTATCAACCAAAATGTTTTGATTACATAATGAGTCTGGGCTGGTTTATTTTTCCTGCATAACTGGATAAAGTAATTTGATTGCCAACATGTAAATTACAATAGGCACAGGAAATGGCTACAGCTTGACTTATACCACAACACATCGCCTTACGGGAAAGACACATACACGCTGCAGCTAAATTTAATTTCCACTCCATATTACAGAGCTTAATCCTGTTCTGTACACACAGACTCTGGTTAAAAACTGCATTCACATAAAAGCCACCCATAACCTTACTGTACCACAATTAGCAACAGCAAGTGTATAATAATTATTTATAATTAGCTGTCAGGTCCAATTTCCTGGGAAGTGTCAGTTTGACTTGCGGTTACATCAGAGAAAAGAAAACCCAGTTACTACATCACATGAATGGGTTCTGAAATGGTGGAATGTTTGTAGCTTGTTCTTTGCAGTTGCTAAGAATGAACAACTGCTATGCTATCAGAATTAACTATAAGAAATAACTTTGCAAGTTAATCACAATTATATGTTTCAAACAGAGATGGTGATAGAAGTTACAAATTGTTGCAGCTTTAAATCTGCTATACAATGTGAAGAAAAAAATGCTTAAATTGCTGTTAAAGTTCTAATTCTCTTTGTGACCCAGCCACACTGCACACACCAAGATCTCTGTTTTTTCAATGTGTGTTTTCTGTGTTTCTGCAGTTATAGATTTTTTCCAGCTGTTTAACTCTGACACACACAGCGTCTTTGCCTGCCACCAGCCTCCCAAACATTTCAGTTGCCACTTGAATGATCTGCAGGTTTTGATGAGTGAGAAAGGTTGTGGCCTTCGGCTTGGTAAACTGCCATCCTATATCTTGTTCTCATTTCGTTTTGGAATAATGCAACTCTATCGTACCATAATTTTTTGTCTTCTCTTTACCTCTGTCCTTATTAAGAACTCCTGACATACTGTAAGAGTGTGTCCACCAAAGCTTTTCTCCTGCAGCTAGCATATTTTTTTAATTGCTTGCAAAGGCAGCATCACGTTTATTTCTTCCACATTTAAGCGATTTCCTGTCACAGAGTTGAAAACTGTTCATAAAATTCTGGCTCTTCAATGTGCAGAGCTTTACCCAGCTGTCCAATCACAGTGGAGAGGGGGTGGGACAAATACCACACCAACCACAATCACGTTCTACATGTACAATGACTGAACAACAATGACGCAAGTCAACAAAGTTCTGTGACACGCTAAGCACATTTAATTCCAACCCAACACCCGTACCACTGTCAGATACTGTAGGTCTCAATAATATACTGCATTAAACATTCACAAAATATTATTGATGATTTTGCTGCCTATATAAAAAATGAAGCAACATTATGAATACTAATATGATATCATAATATGTCATCATTTGCCTGCCATAATGTCACTCTAAACCCATATGACTTTCTTTCTTGTTTGGAACACAAAAGAAGATAAAAGAATGAATATCCGGTTGGGTGAGTTGAATACAATGGCGGTACATTATGACTCACTTTAACACCTTATAAAGCAGCAAAAAGTGTCACTTAGAAAGTGTGCGGCTCACTGATCATTTTCCACACACAGAGATTGGTTTTGGTGAATAACCTGATATTAAACAAGTTCATTGCCATTGTATTGAATTCACCCAACAGGAAATTCATTAAATTATCTCTTTTTGTATTCTGGAGAAGTCTTGAAATGATTGGAATGACATGAGGGCGAGAACATAATGACAAAATTTATCTCATGAGCTGCTGTTTCTTTAAAGGCTTTAATATGCCAATATTATGACTGTACCATTAATTTCAGTAATAACGTTTGTCGGTTTTAATCAATTCAAAACTCAAATATAAATTTCTTTGTATGATAATGTGGCACTTTTCATATAAAAAAATAACAAAAACAGACCTTAAATACTTAAACATAGATTTATGTATAAAGTTTAATTCTACTTTTCAAAAATCGTTTGGTTGAAATGATGGTTTAGCCATTTCAGAGATGCATAAATATTGAAATTTATACAAAATATTGTCTAACAGCTGAAAAAAACAATGCTTATAAAATGTTGTACCTATATCACCCAGCCTAACTTTAAGGTCAGGCGGTAATTCATTACATTTTTATTCATTACATTTTCTACTGTAAATTTCTTCTACTGTTCCTAAGTGACACAATAAAGTTGGGGCAGCCCTTTTAATACAAGGTTCAATATGTTGAAAGCAGTTATAAATGTAATTGTTGCATTGTAGTCAGACTGGACATCTCTAGCCACTCCCACCCAGGTCACTCATACAACTGCTGCTGAGTGAAGATTTTAGCATGACTGTATAAACACTGAAGACATCACTGTGTTAAAATCCCATCATGTCAGGCAGCAACAATTATAGCACAGTGACAGTCTCCTAGATTATATTCCTCTTCTAATGTTTGCTCAAACAGTTAAACCTCTTGACCTGAATCAGCAGGCGTTGTATTGAGAGGGAACGCCTTGCGATATGGCTATAATGTAATTGTTTATACATGATAATAAGCAAGTGAAGTTAATAACAGATGTGAATTCTGTCAACATTTCAGATAACACCAGATATAGATCTATATATCTATAGATCTTAAAGCATGATAAGGATTTTTTCTCTGCTGCACACGTTATATTTCAGCATTTGATCCTTCTAGATATTTTGCAGCATGCATTTAAATGCCAGGGCGCTGCAGTCACGTTCTTGTGCTGCTATCAATCCCACAATTCACCTGGACAGCACCACACTCGACTACTGTAGAAATGAATTGAAAACACACACCTTCTTTCACAATGTGAGAGCGGAAATCTATGATTATTGTTATTTTTACAAGAAGCTCTTTGAAAATTCATCTGGCACTTGGCAAATCGTGCTGTAATATTTTTCTGGCATTCACGATTACGTACTTGAGAGTGGGTTTTTGGCTTGTATAAAGAATAAATACATAAACTGTATAAAGCTCAAACAGTCTAATACAAACAAACGCTGCAAAGTTATGTGAGTCAAGCATATTAATTTAAAATTCTATTATTTGGGAAAAAACTAAACACTGAAATAGGCTTTGGCAAATAAATCCATGTGTTAAATCTGTTCCTTTGTTTTTAATTTCACTAATCTGACTCCAACACTTATTTTCATTTAAAGGATATGCAAACCACTAAGTCTGAATTTGGAATCTCTGATCAGACCAACAGGTAACGTATAATAACATTAAACTTTAGCACAGACTTCCAACAGACAGAAGGAAAGCAAGGAAGCAGATTAGCAGAACTCCTGCTCAATACGGTGTGAATCAGTCATGTTAGCAGAGCAGCATGCACAGTGGACTGAAGCAGAGAGTTGCAGCTTTGTTTCTGTTGAAGTGCAGCCAGCTGCGATGATGCAAGCAGTGAGGAATCACAGCACAATGACCGCAAGCAGCTCAGCATCATGATGAATTAACGCATTCAAACAAGATCAGCACGTTTGCTTTGGAACTTCCCATCCGTTAGAGCACACAAACACACATCCATACACACACACAAACACACACACAAATCCATACACAAACACACACACATATACATACACACACACAGGTTAAGTGTTAACCAACTGGCCACAGGCACACATATGAAGAGTTAGCAGAAGCTTTGCTAAAAATTAAAGAACACACTCACCTTCACTCTCACCACACAATGTGCACTGTGACTCTACAGGAGCAGAAAACAAGAGAGAGAAAGTTTAGCAATTTTACTCACTGTGTTATTTAAAATATTAAAATATACTTTAAAAATAGTAAAACAAACATATACTCTATAATACATGGGGTCGACAGTCATGCAAAAAAATTAATTCTGAAAAGGATCAAGTATGTTCAAAACAACTATTATATTTAATACAACATTTAAATCTTTAAAGCTTTAAGTACTAAGACAAAGTCTTCACAGTGTCAAGGACACAGACACGGTCACTTCTAAATGAAACACCCTGTTCATTAATTACTCATTTCATTAGATTACAGGAGAACTTTTGACTTAATTCAGCATGTAGATCTGCAGCCAATCACACATGACCGCTGGTTCTCCTCAAAGGCCTGTAGACGTGAGGGGACATCAGTCTTCTCTTAATGAAAACTGTGGAATCTGACCTCTCCTTTCTGAGGAAGTTTTTTCTGTTTCCTTATTATACATTTGAATTTCATTGGTGTTTAACTGCAGCTTTAAATTCCTGGTGTCTTTAAGGAAGTGGGGCCAACTTGATCTCCCAAAAATTATACCTCAAGGATCCTCAGCTAAACTTTCTGACAGTTTTTAAAGATTAAAGAAATTACCA
>JBAJNP010005853.1:0-27529 GCA_036877545.1 Yasuhikotakia modesta
GCAGTCTCATGAAGCAGATTATGCCATAATTACACTTCATTAGTCGGACAGGCATGTTTTTTAATCCTGTCAGGTGTGTACACAATACTGTCACTGTCGACTGACTTATTTTTGGTTTGCAAGTTTTGTTTTTACCAGTGCTGGTTTGCGTCAGAACTCACAGATGCTGTTTGTATTAGCATTTCTTTCCTCAGAAAAAGCTTTCAGAGCTTTTGTATAAATTCTGCTACCAGAAAAAACAGTAACAAACTAAACAAAATTCATTTTAGTTTCATTAACCCACAGTCACCCCAGAAAGTAAAGTGGCTGTAATTCGGCCGTACCTTAACATCCAAATATCTTAAACTAATGCTTTTATTGTTTCCCTCAAGCAAAAACAGTGTTTTTAGAAACAGCAAAGAGGTATGAGCTGGTGTCTGCAGAAGAGAAAAAGAACAAAAAGTCCCATCACTCCTAAATCTGAGTGTTTATTCTCACAAATCTCATAACAGGACACAAGCAAGGATGGCAATTATGTTTGTTTTTACAGAACACTGTGGCACCTACTTTGTCCTTATCAAAGAAAAATAAAGGACAGTCTTGCTAGACAGTGCATTCTTTTGTGCTACACCTTTATGAGAGACAGAGAGAGAGAGAGAGAGAGAGAGAGAGAGAGAGAGATTTGTTGATCTGTCATTCATCATGTGGCTTGTGTAATAGAATTTCCTGTGCTATTGTGTATTCACTGCTAGAACTGTTCTGTTCTGTCACAAATCCTTCTTATAATGAGTTCAGTAACTAAATAAACACTGTACTGTCCTCTCCAACTCCAGAACAGCAATTATTAGCAACCTATAATTTAAACTGAGAAAACTGTTAGACACATAATGTGGACAAAAGCATCAAAGCACATTTGTCAAAGCTCAGAGAAAGAATAGTGATTTGATTGAAGGGCATTGCAATAAGCCTCATGTGTTTTACATGGAAAGCATTCAGATTCATGAACTGAAATCACGGATGATGGATTAGGAGGAAAAGTCCTGACCGCTTTTCTCGCTCTCATCGGATGACGGATTCTGGTGCTGATCGGAGTCTGATTCAAACATGGGACTGTGGTGTAAAAGATGGGTGACAAAATTCCGGCCAGAGGGGACGAGAGGAGGCGTTGAGCTGGACAAATGATCCTCTGCACGGGGGATCCTGGCAGGCGACCGGCTGAAAGTGCTGTGTACAACTGGAGCCATAATGGCTGGACTCAGCGAACTGCTTCCAAGCACCACGTCTCTCAACCGCTGACTTTCCCTGGTAGCTGCCTTCCAAACCACCTCTAATTCACCTTCCACCTCTCTGAGAAAGACAGAGAGACAGACAGACTGATACTGAAAAACAAAATACAAGCATCTCATACGTGCACTACTGTTTATTTAACACTTTACATTGCACACATTATCATACACACCTTACAGTAGCTGCACATGCTTTGGCGATACAAATGTAAAGATCTGTCATGCCGGTAAACAGATTTAAATTAAGAAACTGACAGGGAGTGGGAGAGACGCATGTTCTGGTTTCTACACTCAGATTTGAGCTTTGTTTCACTGCCAAGTTATCTGCTGTATAAAGGTACAGTCCTGCGCTTCCTGTCAGCTCTTTCGTTTCAGCTACTGCAGATAATTCAAGCCCATCAGGTTCGTAACGCGCAGCAGGTATCCAAACCCACGCAAGCACTCGCGATACACACGGGCGCATGCACAAATCTGTAATCCCGCGGCCAACAGCAATGCATTCATACATGGAGCTTTGAGGGCTCAGCTGTGCAATAACAACAGGTATTAACAGTAAACGTGCTGAAAGAGAGAGAGAGAGAGAGAGAGAGATGACCAACTGACTTAATGTTCTATCCGGTGTGGTGTAAACTGTCATAATCATAGATCAATTAACCAGACCATCTGTTGACGCACAGCCTCAAGATTGTGACAAGCTCTCAATCTGTCCCCCTATTGGATGAAAAGTGGCACGTCATCTCTTTAAGTGCCCTTCACTTTGTGGGATGCTGCACTGTGTAATTATGATGTGTTTTAAGCTGCCATCTTCCCGTCTGTCTGCGTCAATACACTGGGAACTCATCTCAGGCACACGCGCACAGTGTGAGACAAATGAAGTCAAACTCATCACCTCTCAGGCTGCCTCAGACACCACTTACCGCAGGAACATGAGGGAAACATGACGTTCATACCCGCACATGCATCGCTTGACATCATTGAGTTTAAGATAATTACAAGCCAATGTGAAGAACGTAGCTGGAAGCCACAATCAACAGGGAATTTACATAAAATTAAAGAAAAATTAGTGACAATTTGGATGTGGGAATTGTAAAAAGAATAGAAGGATCAGTGTCACTGACACACTATTGACTTAAATCCACAGCCCAATCAAACACAACTTCATCTCTACATCAACAATCCTGAGCCTGTATTTCTGATTCAAGCCACAGAAAGACATACACAATTACTTTTTTATGTTTTGTGACAGCAGGTTTATCCTTATACCATAAAAACATCTCACCATCAACATGTTAGTGCCCAGCACTGCTCTTCTCAAAACATGTTCTGACAAACAGTTTATATATTTCACCTCAGCTGTTTTTTTTATTGTCAGTCATACCTGAATTGTCCAATGAGATTCACACCTCATTTTTTCTCCTTGCAGATGCTCTTTTTCCCCTCCTCGTTGTCTCTGTTCATCACATATTGCTCAGTGTCAGCAAAAGCCAAACACGGCCTTATCTATTCACACAGATACTCTGCCCTGTCACCTTAGAGATTTATAACAGAGAGAGAGACTCAGAGAGAGATTTAGAGAGAGAGACAGAGAGATTGCTGTCGGCGGGTCATCTGATCAATTGTGTCAGACAGAGAAACATAGTTAGAACGAAACCAACAGGCTGGCAGGTCAGTAGAGGAGACAAGACTGAAGAGCTACAGTCACATCTGGAGGTTTGATCTGAATGTAGAGACCCAGACAGAATCTTAAAGACTGACTGTGAGGGAAAATCGGTTACTGTGGTAAAACATGCCACACTGAAGTGAGAGTGACACTCTTATTGGTAGCTAAAAGCAGTAACAAGTTACCCTGTGTGTTTAATAAACAAACACACAGGGAATTTGTGAAATTTTGACAGGCATTCCAATTCTGTGGAAATCTTCCGAGCTTTATGTGACACAGATTCCATATGATCACGTGATGAGTGGGCGGGAAACAAAGATAAATCTTCAAGGCAATTGGCTGCATAGACTCTATTCGAGGTATACAAATTCCCTAAATTAACATCTGCAGGAACACTGTTTACAACTTAATGGGTTTCACCAGTAAAATACTGTGTTTCTCTAATATAAAAAGACACAGTAAGTAATTACCCACTCATCACATAATGCTCCACAATATAAGGCCTTTCTCTCACCCTCCAATCGATTGGAAGTGTTTGCTTTCACTCTCATTCTCATGACCTAGTAGTCAAGAGAGAGAGAGAGACAGAGAGAGGTAGGGCAAGACTGAGACATGAAGGAGTGACAAGTCTGAGTGGTGAACATCAGAAGATGAAAGAGAGAGACCAGTATCGACCTGGCTGATTTTAGCATCAAAGTCTCCAAAAAGAGAATTTAAAAGTAACGAGAAAGAAAGACAGAGAGAGAGAAAGAAAGAGAGAAAGAGAGAGAAAGGTAGAGATTTTTGTAAACACTGCACAGGAAAGGGAAGTTTAAACATGGGAGAAAAGTATTTTAGTGAGGTTGTGATACATTGTGCTGCGTCACTATATACAAGAACCACTTTAATGATGTCATACATGTAATCTCTGTGATGTCATGAGTTCAAGATAAACAAGCTGTGATTTACTGCTGAGCACTTAATGTCATGTCTTCTGTGTTCCTGGGGTGATTTAATCTAGTGGTTAAAAATCTGAAAAATGATGATCCATGATCCATTATCCATGACGTCCCTCAGCAAGCTACCTGCCACCTGTTGCTCCAGCAAGACTGTCCCAGTATATACATATACATATATACACACACACATATATACACATACATATATACATACATAAATATATATCTGTACAGTAAACATTTCTGTAACTGTATAACAAAAAGCTAAGCTCACGTTATTGAACAGGGGAAATGCCACACTAGTTTAGTGGTAATAGTGTTTTACTTATTTAGTGTTAAGAAGTTTTATAGCCTTATCTGGAATACATCTTATAGCCTCATTTCTTTGCTTCTGTTTGACATAAAGCTTGCATTAAATTACGCTTGCATTAATAGCTATTCAATACCATAAATCCAATCTGCACACACACACACATACATACACAGTCACTGCCCTCCCCATAGACCTTTACACACATGTATGGCTGCCCTAGTGTAATTCATTAGCGATGTTTAATTGATTATAGACTTAATGAGAGACGATTCAGCTGTTCCACTAGAGCTGATCAACATATGTGTCAACACACACGTGCACACACACACACACACACACACACACACACACACACACACACACGCACACACGCACACACACACATGTGCACCAACACACAATGTGACACATTTATAAGGCTGTCATCATATTGTTTAATAGCACCTGAGTCAAGTATCTCCTACTGCAGGCACATGGAGAATAAATAAATGCTGAGTGGAGGCACTGCAGCAACACGGCATGTAATGCAGAAAACAGGTTCACACAGCACTGCGTTACAAGTGCTGCAGTGACATCACAGGGGTAATACAATGTGTCTTTACAGAGGTTTGTTTGTCACCACTTCTCTAACAAATAATCAATATACAGATGTTATTGCACTTCACCATTAATACTAAGGAATAAGATGTGCGGGTATGAAGTGTGTGCATACAGTATATACAGAGAGAGAGAGGCTGTGAGCATTTAATGGGAACATAAACACTGCATGTGTGTGGTGCTGAGTTGTGCTGGAAATGGCTCTAATATTGAATAGTGTGTGTGATCGTTTGTGAGGATGAAATGAGCTGGCCAGACCGCACAATAGATCTGATCCTAAAAGTGTGTGTGTGTGCCTGTCCTCAGTTGGTCACTGTATTCTGCTGTGACTGACTGACTTATCTCTGTTCTGTCTGGTACAGACTGGCCCATATTGGGGTGTTGGTGCTGTGTGCACTTTGCTCTTATAAATATACAGTTCCAATCAAAAGTTAACTGGACATACTTACTCATCCTTTGTATATTTTTATAGCTCCTGGTATTTAACAAATGCAACCTGGGATGCACATTTAACAGTTTTGAAGAAATTCCCTAGTATACTGGCTATTTTTAGTCTGTTGTTCCTTTACTGTCTCATCTGATATTAATTTAATATTTTAAATATTAATATACATCTTAATCAAGCGTTTATGAACATAAACCTCTGAGTTAGGTGTCAAACCTTTTACTGGCACTATGTATTCATGATTTTATACCCCAGTAAAACAGCCCATACACCCATAATTTAGTCACATGCAGAGGCGTGTCTGATTACACATTAAATATAATAACACACTCGTGCTTAGACCCAAACACTGCAACAACTGAACGGTGACAGAGTTTGTTCTGTGGAGTCTTTGCTTACAGATTCCAATGAATGAAAACATGGAGTCAGAACACAATAACAGACAGCTGCAGTCTCTCACATACAGCTTCGTAATGACCTTGGAAAGGCTGTTCTGTGATCTATTGGCTCTTGTCAACCTTGAAGTTGTAATAATTTTCAAGAATCTGAGAGGGAATTGCATGTTTTTGAAGACATGTGAAGAAACAGTAATGTTTCATTTTTTCTTTAAACTATTTTACATGTATTTGTTCCTTCTGCTCCAAAGCTGCCTGTAGCATCCACACTTAAACACAGATGCACTAACTGAGAATACATCCATACAGAGACCCTTTTCTCAATATTTCAATGTGCTTATTTGGGCAGTTTGAATGTGCTTTTAAAAAGGCAGCACAAGTTGTTTTGTGCTCTCTGCTTGAACAGATCATCAAATCTGCTTTTTAAAAGCTGCACCCCATACTGTTTACCTCTCTATCGCCATCTTTGTTTGAGACATAAAATTGCAAGGTGCTTGCAGTTATTTTCTTAACGTTGATGACAAACACCATCTGTAAGAACAAGCTACAAGCGCCACATACACGATTTAGCCTCTAGATCTTTCTGTTTAAAAGAAGAAGATCATTATAATAAACTGACTGATCAACCTGATATGTGCTGGTTCACTAACTAATTTATGTTCATCTTCCCCAACACTAAAAACAAACTACAAAAGATGAAAACAACAGGCTTGAAAGAGAGAAAAAAGAGGGAAGCAAATGTCAGAAAGTGAACATAATTATGAGACACAGGAGAGAGCACTGAACATTTAGACGGATGAGTCTGCAGCTGTGGCAGCCCTAGAGCCCCTCCTCTCTCTCTCTCTCTCTCTCTCTTTCCTTCTCTCTCTTTCTCTCTCTGTTATTGGTCTGTGCTCCTGTGACAGCTGCTTCACTACTGCTCTCACCTCTTCTGCTGCATCCCTCCATTCACACTAAGCAAGAGTCAGAGCAGTCTGTAAGTGTGTGCGTTTGTGTGTGTGTGAGGATCACCTCTTCTGCTGCAGAGCTCCGTGCAGTTGTTCCTGTCTGTCTCTGAGTTGGCTCTGCAGGTGCCCGATCTCTCGCTGATAACTCGCCGCTTTCCCCGCAAAGTCCTCCTCCTGTTCGCGCAGACGCCGACCCAGCGCACAGACGTTTGCGGATGCCTGCAGCTTGTACACCTATACCGGAGGGAGAGAGATGAAAACAGTTGCCCAGGAGGAACAGTGGAATATCACTTAAACTACAATTAAACAATCAGGACCATAACCCTGGAGGAACCGGAGCCACCAGAATCCACACAGCCTGGTAAGAACCACATTTGTGTTAATCATGTCTGCTTATGTGACTTTACCTCAGTGACAAATCTTATACAGTGTCTTCTCATAGTCACAATTCTCAAGTCAAAGTATTCATAAATGTATGGCTTGATACTTTATCCAACAAAACCAGCAGGTTAGAGGTCATGTGTTAATGTATTAAGTGGGGTTCAGAACACACATTATTGTGTGTGATGTGATGTTGCCAGGAAGTGCTAAAATGCGGACACAGGGCAGCTGTGACAGGCAGAGGAACAGATGTTGCCCTGTCTGCTTCTGAAACAGATGTGAGCTATTTAGATAAACAAACATGCACACATTTGCGCAGCTTCTGTGGTTTCCAGGGAGAGACAGCCTGTTGATGAAACTCATCTTCATATAGCGGAGGGCAACGAGACAATTACCGCCGCATGAGTAGACGTGAGTAGTCTGACATGCTCAGTCCATAAACGCCTTTCAAGGGTACATGACACCAGGGAGGACGAGAGTAAATGACAAATAAAGAGAAAGAGGAAAGGAGACAGAAGAACTGCATGCAAAAAAAGAAATACAGTCACACAAGTGGATATGAAGAGCTGTTTTGTGCCTGATGCTAGCAGTCACTTCCTGTTGAGGTTGGAAGGAACCAATATCTAACAATAACCTCAATGACAATTCCCATATACTTACGCACGCAGAGCGCTAATTAACAATGAGCATTTCCTAAACAGATACTTGTTGTTAGAGCCACAAATAGAACAGAGAACACGCATGCACACAGAAAACAGGATCTGTGCATGCGCATGTTTGTGTGTTGCGAGTTCTCAGTGGAGTTTTAGAGCACACAGGTCCAATCTCTGCCTCACACGTCGATCAATAACACTCCACACAAACAAGCTTCAGTCAACAGCTCTTTTATGTGCATGTGTGTGTGAGCATTCAATTACTGCAATTCTGTGCCTCTGTTTCCCTCCGTTTTAATGCCTGAGTGAGATGCAGTGGAGTATGAAAGGTATTAGTGTCCTAAACAGGTCAAAGAGCATCTGAGAAACCGTCAGACAATCCTCAAAACCAGTTAGGAGAATCTGAAGTAATGCTGTAAACAAATGGGCCAGTTTGCTGGTCTGGTCATGGTGTCATTTCAGAGAACTTTGGTGGACCATATTAAGTAATACGGTTGTGATTGTAGCTTAAGCTAAATAGCAGATGGAGGTATTGATCTTAAAAGATGGCTGTCCTCTCTTAAAATCCTCACTGTCATGAAAACTTTAGGCCAAATGTAAGGGCCAATTAGAGCTGTTGGTGTAAGTGAAATATCCAAGCAGCAAATGGAGGACAGTGCTGTTAACGTGAAGTTTAAGAGTGCTTTCTCTGTCCATCTGCACTTTGCTGTCCATGATGGAGCTTGTCCTCACAAAACTTTTCCTTGGAAGCACTCTTGAGCCACTGTAATGATGTGCCAGAGCTGGTGCTGTTAAAAATGAATACTTGGAGTCTTATTCTAGCGGGCAGTGAGGCTACTTGCACCAGGTGATTCTAATAATGCAGTTTGAGGACCCAGAATCCATTGAGAAAATTATGCTTTCAAGTGTAACTGAACCAGGTTTCATTTCTGGATAGTGGAAAAAATTTGTCCTGTTCTTTTTGGATGGCTGGGCGTCTGGGTTTACAAAATGCATATGCAAATGAGTTTGATATGGTTGGATGTTGGAAAAGGTTTCACTACAGTAGTTCTGACACACCCACATTGCTTTGTTTGTTGGTACTACAGGTTACAACAATTGTCAAGTCATTGATACTTTGAATTAAACTGAAATATGACAAATATAAATTATGACCAAAAATGTAAAAACTAATCAAAATGCTTTTGGATGCTAAAGGATTTTTTTAGGAATGCTGATTATTTGCCAAAATCATTCAACAATTGTTAAAAAGTTTATATGTAGGGAACAATCTGATTTGTCTACTAATTTCAGAAATTTCCAGGCATAAAACTATTCAATCAAAAAGATGATGTGCCACACATCTGAGTGCTGGCGTTCATGTAAGGCAGTAGCAGCCTCTGTCGGGGGCATTTGTAACAGTGCTTGAGTCTAATGAAGTCACTGCAGTAAATCGACTGCTGTAAGATGCCTAGATCAGCAGCCGATATGTCAGTAATCATGAGCTTCCTAAAGCGTGATTGGAGACTTTGACATGCATTAGGAGGTTAAGACATCCCTACAGGCTGAAGAAAACAGCCCATGTGATGTATTTTGGAGCAGCCCACCTATATTTCAGAGGCATTTTGTGCCCCAGTGTTGGGATAAGTGGGACAGACTGATGCCAATTTACCAAAGAGTGCAGAGATAAACTGCGTAACCCAATTTTGACCCAAGAATCAAAAAAAGACTGAGAATATAAAGATGTTTGTCATCGCTATCAGAGCCACAATCTTCCATTTATTCCTAGCCTTGAGGTAAGACGTTAATTAGATGCTAGAAATCCCATTGTGTGCATTGGCGTCTTGTGGCGTTTGTTCCATGTGATGAGAAACAAAACCATCAATGGTGTCTTATGGATGAAAACAGATTCTGAAAAACAGATTCATCATAATTTATAACCTAAAATGTCTATATGTCTATTCATACATAAGCAAGTGCGCATGTGTATGTGAACTGCAAATGACCTTTCTGTTAAAAGACTCCAGCATTACAAATGCAGGTTTTTAGAAACTTTGCTTCGATCTATTTCTGATCTCCCACGCAACATCCACTTAAAACCTGCAGAGCTTTTTCCTCAAATCCTGGTTGCAAAAGCATCTTTGAAGCCAAGGGCCTCGCTTAGGGACTTGTGAGTAAGGTCTGCTACAAACAACACACACCTATCCAGCAGCCCCTTTCCTCAGGGACTTGTTACTTACAAACAGACTGAATACGTGATCTACAGCAGCTTTGCTCTGCCTGTCTTGTTTGAGTGAGAAGACCAACAGCCCTGGCACTCATAATAAGGTATCAGATCACAGATCAGTGTATTAGATTGGTAGAACTGGGTGATTACATAAAGATAAACGTGAGGAATCTCAACCAAGTTTCAACCAAAACAAGTTTCAACTTTAATCTGCAGGGTTGTTATTGGGTCAAGTTTAATTCACTAAACCTTATGATATAGTCTAAATATCTTACCTGAACAAAGGCACCTGACCCTCATAAGTACCTGCGCTAGTCGGGCCGGTGAAGCGACAGGAGCAACAAAGTTCTCTGATAGGCTGATATAAAACCTGTATCAGTGACATGCAGAGAGACAGATGGATAAACAGGTTGATTGGATGCAAAACAAACCCACGCAGTAAGAGAACACACACTGTTACTGAAACCTGAGCTTCTAGTGGGTGTGATTGTCCTGATCATTTGGGAAAGAGCGAGTTAACTTTATACCTTCAGTGAACATAATACAAACACATACAAACATATCTTGTGTATAAAAATCTAAGAGCATAAAAATCTAAACAAATATGGCCATACCAAAATTCATATTTAACTTGCTAATATACACACATATATACAATCTGCAAACATATCAAATACATTTAACCTTTGACAGCAGTTGACAAGCAGAAACAGATGTTTACCAGTGTGTCCATGAAGCTTCTTTCAGAAGTAATTCAGACGTAATGACACGGCCCTAATCTGTCAACTGACATACTGTGCGAATCCAATTTCTGCAGCCGGCAGAACGGTCTCTCTGAACAAGGACAAACAGAAAACATTTCCACTGTCTTCTGTCTTCAATCTGGCCTATCATTGTCTTCCTGACTCCATTTCAATCTTTCAGAAGACAAAAGGCGTGCCATTGAAATACTTAAATCTTAGACCTCACAGTGAGATGGGTTCAACTGAAGCAGTGAAGCTATTAAGTAGTTAAAGTTGCAGAGAAGATAAAGATAAGTTTCTTACTGACTAAAGAGAAGAAAACATGTATTTAGCAGCCTAATGTTATTTACAGTTACACTACAGATCAAACTCAATAGAACTATACAGCTAAATAATAGCTGTCATAATAACAGTTATTGTGTGAGAGAAAAAGGAGAGAATTATATTTAAATTAAAATGAAAATTATAATTAGAGAATTATAACTAAAATAAGAATCATATGAAGAATGTACAAGTTTGTTTATTCATAAATGGGTTGCAAAACAACTAACTAATAAACAGTCTAACCAACCAACCTGTCTGAACAAATTTGGCCCAAAAAACAGCAACATTGGTTTTAGTTGTTTAGCAGAAAACCAAACAAATTTGACTGTTGCTATAATTCCACTTGATCTGAATCTTTACTGTGAAAGTGAAAACAATAAAGATTCTACAGGCTTTACTGTCTGTTTAGAAGATTTACAGTCAAACCTAATGAGGTAAATGATCACATTCTGTAAAATGGAAGCGTATTACATTAATAGTAAACAAATGTTTGTATTAAATCTCATGAGAAACAAGCTCAGTCTTCTGTTTAATGAGAACATGCACTTGACAAAATGGGACAATAATGGCTGAAGATAAGGGTGTGTAGAGTTTCTGAGCAGACAGAACCAACCCTATTGTTTGGATTTAACCCACTGAATGCCATTGTTAGTCATGATTTAAACCACAGCCTTAAATACTGAAATATAAATACGGCAGCATATGCCAAGGACAAACACCAGCATGCAGGGAGCTTTCCTTTTAATTCACCATTAATAAGGTATTCATCATCATCATCGTCATCCATAAATGATTGAACAACTTTAAATAGCATTTTCTTCTTTATTAGAACCGATAAACAGGCCCAGTCCTTCTATTTCTCTCTCTCTCACTTGTAACTTACATATTCAAAATGGTGTGAGTAATTGAATTGACTTTGGGATCTGAGGTCTCTAGAGAGTGAGATGAGTGAGGCTAAATATAAAAAGGTAGAATGATTGCACTTGAAAGCAACTTAATGAACGTTGTGTATGTGGTGACAAGGACTCCAGCTGACATCTCAAAAAGCTTTTGACACACACACACACACACACAAATTACTTATCTATATAAGTGGGGGCATCCCATAAGCTTCCTATTGTTTTTATAATTTACACAACCCTAACCCTAAACAGATACTTTCTGCATTTTTATATTTAATATTAAAAAAGCAGGTGGGGGTACAAGATTTTTTAAAAAGTACTAGATTTCTACACAGTTGTTCCATGAATCCTTTTGGGCACAAATTTGTGCCCAGTAACACCCCCACAAAAACACACAGAATAACTTGTAAGCACAGATAATTACTGCAAAAGCTAACACTCAAACAATATGGTGTGTGTGTTAACCACACAGTGCTGTTGTTGTATTTCTACACAACAGTCTAAAACACACTGAACTCAGTCATGCATTTCCCCCAGCATCTGTGTGCTTAGTCACTCAGTCATCATTTGAGGGGCTTTGCTAACAGAAACAAAGGAATCAAACTATGTCCCCGTGTGTGCTGAGAAAACAGCAGCGCATTGGCCTGTATCTGCTTGTGCATGTAGACAAGCAAAGATATCCAGCGGGCTTCCACAATAACAAAAACCTTTTTATTTATTTAACCCTCCAGTTTCGAGTGTTTAAAACTGCATTCCTGTTAACTTTGTAAATGTCAAGTTGAACGTAAATGCTATTGTGAAAGGTTTGAGAAAAAACACGAAACTATTACACCTAGAGCGGCTAAATAAATTCTCTGAGGTGTTAATGTTTTTGTCGCTGAGGTGAGAATTTGCAACATCATGTTTGCTTATAGTTATTTAGCACGTGTTCCACACGTCTCTGTACAGCTGTTAGCTGTTTAAAATATGCAGATCTTTTCTCTTAAAGGCATCTGCTTCTGTGCTTTGTTTATTTTGCACAGCAGTGCGTTTCGACGGCACAATAATGCATAAATGATTATCTTATATGCTTTGGTTTATCCTATATGTTGTGTCTATGTGTAATTTAGAGTAGAAAACACTCCAAAACCTTCTGGAAATTGCTAATCCTTCACGAAAAACTCAGAACAGTTTTTTCCAGGATCATTGCTGTGCCAGGAACATGTCAACATAAGACTGTCATGAGTAACATGAAAGCTTGACGTAACATTTGTAATTTAAAGTCTGTGACATTCATTAGGTTCCCTTTTCAATGCTTTTTGTGAGATACAATTACGGTGACAAAATTGGTTTTGCCCACTCGAGTTTCAAATGAGCTTCTTATAATGGATTTGAAAAGTGAAATTAGATGACCTTTCAGTCCAGAGACAGGAAACACAGAGCACTGTCTTCTGAAAAGAACTAAAACTGCTTATATGATTACTGCCAGGAGAAAGTGAAGACGGGTGAGAGAGAGAGAAATAGAGAAAGCTAAAAAGTGTATTTTCCTGATCCATAAATACCTGTTCATTAACTGAAAGTAGCAAAAACTAATTTTTCCCAACTTTATTTTAATGCATTAGATTTTCAAACTATGATACTGAAAAAGGCATATTAGCATATACCGTAACACAGTGAGCACAGTGTTACCTGTGACCTTAGCAGCTAACACAGCCTAAACCATAAACATAAACCCAGCCAAACAAACATTCCAGTTTGAAACACAATTACACACGGACATTGTTGTCATTAATAATAGAGAGAGGACTGTGAGCTGTGTGCTCTTTGCCCAAAGGGCGTCTGTTTCATTATTCCAAAAACTGCGTCCTTCATCATAACAATGGCCTGGTGACATCAGAGAGACAAATCCTGTTGGCTTCCCAAGACAACGAACCGGAATCACCACGTTGATTCCATATTTCTTTCCATAATTAATTTCACAAACAGCAATTAACAAAGCAGCCTAATTATGTCTTTGGAGAGCTGAAGCCTGTGAACAGGCGTGACGCAGTAAGAGGCTTGTGTGAAGACTTAATAGCATGGGTGTTAGTATATTACAGTAACACATACACACACTAATGCATGATTGCATCACACTCTGTGGGAACCAATTCATGTATGAAATCACCTACAGTGTTAAACCCACAGCTTTATTTATTGATGTCATAATGTCATTTATTCTTAATGACAGCTCATTTGAGTTTGAAATAAACATTAAAGGCATCTCCTCTATGATAATTACAGATAATTAATATCATTTTTTATAAATATCTTCAGGTATCTAATAAACAGCAACTAACAGTAAGAAAAATGTGTCACATAACAGCTGGTAGTTACTTATTTCTTGAGCTAACTGCTAAACTGTATCATTCTAACCACTAACTGGGGAAATCATATACATACATTTTGTTTCTGTTTTCTAGAGCATGAGGCCACGATGAGCTGTGCTCAGGCTGGACCAGAGGAGAGCTCTGCCAATGCCAGTGCTAACGCTAACACCAGCCTCAATGGTACCACCAGCGATGATCTGGAGTGCAAAATCTGCTACCAGCGCTACAACGCGCACAGCCGCAGACCAAAGATTGTGGACTGCCTGCACCGCGTGTGCGCCAGGTGCCTCAATAAAATCCTGGACATGGGTGATGGCTCCAGCTCCATTAGCTGCCCCTTCTGCCGGCATGAAACACAGGTTTGTGACTACGAAGTGGCGGGACTCCCAGATGACTTAAACATCATGTCCCGTCTGGCGGTGCGGGACAAGTCCTGGAGCTCAGACCACAGTAAGGAGGTAGTGCTGACACCCAAGAGCCTGTCCTCCAATGAGAGCCCCTCCCACGACTCCTCCAACTGCTTGGTCATCACCATCATGGAGGTGCAGCGAGACCAGCAGCGCTCACCCAGCCAAAATGCCAGTTCTGATTATTATGGCGACCACAGTTTGGACTCGGTCTCCGTAGCGTCCAACAGTGGCGCGGTGGACCAAGACGCCCTGTCCAAGTTCTGCAATCATGTGCCGCGGGTCCTGGTGTGGCTGCTGGGATTTTTCTACTTTGGGTCGCTGCCGCTTGGTATCTACTTGCTAGTGATCCAAAGAGTGACTCTGGGGATTGTGTGTGTGAGCCTGGTGCCATCCAGCCTCACAGTCTGTTTGGTTTACGGCTTTTGTCAGTGTCTGTGCCAGGGTATGTGTGACTGTTCCAATAGAGGGTGACTGGTATAAAAACACACCAGTGATAAACCATAGAGTACTTCATCTATTTCATCCCTGAGAGGAGATAAGAAATAAGCTAGTTACACCAGAAAATCTCCTGAATTTGCAATGAAAATGCAACATCTACAAGCTGCATTAAACAGAAAGGTCAGTCTGGAGGTCACGCTATTAGCTTAAACGGTTTCTGCAAACACCTTCCAAGCTTTGACACTGTGAAGTAAACAGTCAAACCCAGAAAAGATGTCCATGCAGATCAAACGGTGATTCTTAAGTGGAAGTTTATCGAAGGAGAACTGAGGGAAGCTTTATGTTTATAACCAAACAGAGCAGATGGGCCATAATAAATACAATTTTACTGTGGATAATTCTCATCGCTGTGAAGTAAACTGTGTGCCCTGATTCACTCAGCCACCATAAAACGGCTCAATGAGCAAAATTGTAACTGTTAAAGACTGGTGGAGTGTGTTGTGTGTCTGTTTAAAGACTCTTTGGTGTTACAAGGCAAAGGGTGGGAAACCGAGGTAAAAATGACATTTAAATAAAGAGATTTGATTCAAATGGTTGTCTATCTGTTTAGCAATAGCTAGCACAAAAATGACACTATCAAACTGTGTGGAGTGTATCACAGTGTTACATTAGGGCCAAGAAACTCATGAATGTGGCTTATCTCAAAGGCAATAGGAGGCACCTGACATTACAGCAGTTACTCATACACGCTCCCTGTCTCTGACATCAGAATGTAAAAATGTCTTTTTGATATATGATGTAGTGACACAAAATTAATTGCTGTTCTATACTTCTTGGGTAAGTTGACACGCTGAAAATGCCTCAGGAATTCAATAACAGAGCACAAACGGTCCATATAACACTGCAAGTGCTGAAGTCTCTGGGCAAAATCCCAAAGAGGACAAAATATGCTATTGTGAGATGAGTGGAAGATGACAGTTATCTAAACCCAATGACACCTGGCCTGCAAGTTCTCTCACAGTCGTAGCTAAGGTGAGTCAGTACATGGGCAAAAACAAACTTTCTGCTCTTCTACTGGGCACTTAGTTTAGAGCCTTAACCTAAACTCAAAACCCTAATCTTAAATCTACTTGGGGTTAAATGGATATATAGACTCCCACAGCAGTTCTGTAATCCTTCACTCAGCCCTAAAAGTTTAATAGAGCCTTAATCCTGAGCTTCAATGAGGCATTTATTATTGTGAACTGTTACTGTGAATTATTGTGTTTGAATCACATCTTAGAAACTGTATCTTTTCCAAGCTTTCACTTATAATTTCAGAAAAAACAGCAAAAAAAATAAGAACAACTGCATGAACTAAACTCGGCTTAACACAAATCTAACTAAACTCTGTTTAAAAGGCATTTTTTTCTCACTGCACTCCCAAAACAATGTGACAGTCATGAAATCATCTAACAGTGTAATCCAAAAACAGACTTCCTCATCACAAAATTCCATTTAGGGCCATATTTATACACACAATCAAATATTTAACCTTTTTCCTGCCATTTTGGGCAAATGTGCTGCATGAATTTTAATAACCCATGAATAATTTACACACAATACTCTCTCTTCTTGTGGGAACGTTCCTCTGTTCCACAGCCTTATTCCCATTTCTTTTTCTCCAACCTCCCTATTAATCCAGCCTTCCGTCCATCCAAATCCTTCCCACTTCCTGCTTCCAAAAAGCTTCTTTATTGGAATCTATTTAAACAGATGATGTTGAATAGATACGGCTCTAATTCTCCTGCTCGACAGAGATGCACTCATACACATGACATCAGTGCCTGGGGTACAGTAGTGCTCCTCTATTACAGTCAAATCTAAGTCTGAAATCTTAATTAGCAGCAACAGAGTAAGTGTTACTGGTTAAGCAGCAGTGAATATGTATGTGTGTGTGTTGGTGCTTCACAAAGATGCGCTAAGCTCTACTGAGCAGCCTAATTGACACAAGGTGGATGTGTCTGAAAAACCAATGTCCAATGAAAAATGTCCATTAAACTCTGACCCCACGTCACTATTAGCCTCTGAGATTTCAGAAAGGAATCAGACACATTTTCCCTTGACAGAACAGATACTACACAATGCTCTCATGTCAGCTTCAATTCATCAAGCTTTCCACATCACAGGCTCTGGAAAATGGTACTTTTTAGTCAAATAGCAAATCCTGACTGTCTCAGAATGAAACATTGTTGGAATGGCGAAATAGAATTATATTATATTTGTTTAGTATGTCATTCTGTTATAAGCTAACCTGACACAATGCCTTGTGAGCGCAACTACAAATAACAAAAACAGACCACAATGGCATTTTAATATTGTGTTTTAAAATTTTGATAGGTTACCTAATGTTACATTGCATGAGGGTCATCTGTTTTTTAAAAGTTTACATATAATTCCAAAATCATTTACAATTTTAACATTTTAGTAAAGTTCACAAATAAACACTTTTCCCCTCTGCAGCGCATGCATGAAGCCTTTCTTTTTACGTAAAAAAAAAAATCACACGCACCATCTCATGTGATCTATCTCATCACTTCAGCCTGAGAAAACACAAGAGTGTGACTCAAAAACAACATCAAAGAACACAATGCTTGCAAATGCAATAGCTTACTTTGAACACTGTGCTCTCTCAGTGATTATGTATAAGACTTTAATGACTTCAATTTCCAGCACATTATAAAGACTTAAATAGTAGAAAAGCCATATTTTATCCTTTTAGAAGTTATTAAAAGAAAAAAGAAGTGATTAAATCCATCTGTTCTGAGGTGTGCAGACGCACACACACACACAAACACACACACACATACACACACACACACAAAATACAGAAGCAAAACAGCCTTTAGTGTTACACACATCATACAGCTCTCAGGAGTCATAAGAAAGACTCGGTCCAGCCAATCCCCTGTGTTTCTGTGTTACTATAGCGACAGCTTGCATCAGCATGGAATGGAGAAAGCATGAACTTTTCTTGCGTGCACACAGATCACACATCACACATGCAGAAACACACACTGCATAGAGCCCTACTGCTGGTGTAACATGATGCTGGATGGCCAGATATAATCTAATCATGAGGTTCAGCTGGGTTCACCAGCCTAATTCAAATTCATTAAAAACTCATTGAATTACATTAATTAATTCATTCATTAAACTAGTTTATCATTGTTCTATAATCACAATCGACAGTCACAGATTAAAAAAGTCAAAGTGTTGATGGACATCTGCAGTACTTCATCATACCTGATTTCATTACCCATAAATCACCTACAGTGTCACCAATCATTCAGCCATCTGTGCAGAAACACCTGGAGAACGAATGAAACCTGAAGATGAACATATGTACCGAATTATAACTGTGGGGATATTAGCATAGACAAAGCGCATACGTCTGTCTAATAATCAAATAACAGGATACTTCTCAGATGAACCACCATTGCTAACGTTCTTGAAGACACACAAATGTGTTCCACAAAAAGACCACACATTAATATAATATACAAATACAAAAGCCAATGTACGTGTGTGTGTGTGTATGCGTAACGCTTGAGAACAGCTTACATCAGTTTGTCCAGTTGAACTGTTTGGAGGACACTGTTCTAACTCACTGGTCAGGAACTTTGCCAGAACACTTGAGCAAGTCTAGCACACACAGCACCCTGTCCTCTATGCCTCACAAATATACTCTCAAGATTCTGCATTTGCAGATGCATCCATCTAATTTCACCTCCAGACCAGCTCTGAGGTATCTTATATTGCTTTTGTCTAAACTTTTAAGACTGCTGAACTCATATTCTGTCATTTTCTCTTTCTTTGCGTTTCACTCACTTGATCTTACTGTCACTGTCTCCTTTTTTCTTTGCCACCTTCTGTGAGGTAGTGATTAGTGATTTTCTGCATGTATTTACTCTGCGTGAGTCTAGCACCTGTTCTGTCTAATTAGCCACCAGGAGACGAATGACAGAGAGAGGAGTAGAAAGACTGAAAGAGAGAGAGAGAGAGAGAGAGAGAGAAAGAAAAAAGGTGGGGGTGGAGAAAAGACACAGAAAATGTGACAGATGAGATGAAGAAGAAATAATGAAGGAATAAAGGAGTGACAGACACTCATATGAGTTTTCATGAGGTTAGCGCAGAGACATTGAAAAACAAAGAAAGAAAATTAGATTCCCCAAACATTTTTGTTGCAGTGAATAAAACAACATAACCAATCAGCTGTCAGTAAGATGTAAATATCAACTTAAAGTGAGTTACAATGTATTTTTAAATGTTTTGACTAATTAAAATCATTGAAAATTGTACTCTGTGATTGTAACTCTGCAGAGAGGCTGATTGGAAGCTGGTTAGTCATGTGATAGTATTAATACAAGTAAGTATGAAAATACAGTTAGTTTAAAGCAGTGGAGAATTGAGACAGTTTTAAGTAATTCTGCCCACTCTTTGAAAATGAATGTTCCAGTGCCTTGGGTAAAAATTTTCCCAGCTGCTTCGCTCCATGTCGCCCCCTCTCACTCTGCTGCTATCTGTCTGATATAATGAAAATCTCTCACCAGCCTGAAGCCAAAAGTGAAAGAAGAATAAATGATAATGTTAATAATCATTCAATGGTGATCAAGTTCAAATAAAATACATGAGCTTCCATTATTTTTTACTTCTAAAACAACGTATGTTCATTCTAACTACTTTCATGTATGCTATACAATCTGAACAGCACTAAAATGTTTTACTGTTTGGTATCACTGTACCACAGCCAGCAACTGTTTAAACATTACCATGAAAACTGACAAAGTCTAAGAATGTCATATTGAAAAACTCACATAAATCACCCACTTTCTCCTCAGTGTGATCAACTGTCATTGTGTTTGTCACAAAACAAACATCTAATCCATTCAAGAAGGCAATATCACACTTCACTGGACTCCACAGACGTTTAAAACCAACAAGGCATACGCAAACAATAGCAGCGCGACAGAGAGGAAAAGTATTTTCAGGTTGGTGAAGAAATTTCTTGAATTCATTTATTATTTCAAAATGCAATGGTCACGCTTGTTTATTTGAGATTCATACATTTCATGTCTACAATGTGAGGAGATGTTGTCAATGTGAGGAAATGTTGTCACTGTGATGAAACGTGTCATCCACAGCAGAATGTTCTGATTGGCTAAAAACATTTTACATTCTGACAGCATCTGAACCAAACCACACTTGAAGGGGGAAACATTCACTGTGTAACTGAAAAAACCCTCCATTTAATATGTTAATTATAAACCTTCTGAGTGTGGAGGGCATTTTGTGAGTGTCTGGATTGACCTATTATTGGAAAATGTCAGACAGCCATTTAATTAGGCTGCATGACTCTATGTATATTAGCATTCTGTGTGAGTCCTCTCTGCCACTGTTAAATCTTGTGGGTTAAGACAATCAATACTAAAACTAACTACTGCCCATTTACAAACTCTTCATACAAACATGCTGTACCTCAAAGTTGGCATACCATGACTTTTCCATCAAATTGGTGGAAATTTGGGGTTTTCCTGCCCCCAAGCCACTGACATCAGCGGCTCCTGAATCCTCTTAACTTCTTATATACGACATAATCTTTCCTAGCAATATGCCAATGGTATTCCTTACCTTTACTTTTTCCTGAAGTTTTCCGAGGCAAACTGTGCTTTCGATGATGCGGGTGAGAACACCCTGTTTGTCTTTCTCGAGAGACGAGGCCTGAGGATGAAGAGAGGGAACAGGATGGGTTACACAGCTGGAGAAAGAGAGAGAAAGAGATAGATGAAGAGGACACGGGACACAGAAGATAGTCACGATTGAGTGGTTGTGGGGACAACAGAAGGAAAGAGAGAGATACGTTGGTTACTTCAGTAAAAAGCGGGAAAACAGCAAAGCAAGTTTAACAAAGCAAAGCAAATATTTAAAAGTTTCCCTGATACAAATACATCGCAGAGGAGCAGAGAAACTGAAATCTGGAAGTCTGAAACTAATCCCTGAGCTTAGGGTGCCGCTTCAAACACAAAAGTTCCTGTGGAGAGGATTTGATGCAGGGGTTTAATGTAACTCTTTTAAAGCCAGATAATTGTGCGCAATTCTAGATTCAAATATGTATTTGAGATCTGGGGTAGTTCAGAAAGCAATGCCTTTATTAGAGTCAAACCATATTAACGCACCTTTTCCCACATGATCTGCTAAGCTTCACCTTCTCGTTTATCTAAAGTAGGGTTATGTGTACTGGAGTTTATCCCAGCTTATCTCAGGCCTCAGACTGGTGGCCAGTCCAGGGCTGTAAAGGGTTTATGACACCCTTCATTTTAATATTTAAACAACTTGATCATAGTTGGTCAGTTGTAGAAACTATGCCTCTGGATTATAGCAATGCCAACTAGTGCACTGATAAAAATTACAAGTTGTAACCCTATAATAAATCACTTCCTGTCCTTAGCGTGAGTCACAGGTTAGGGTTACAGATCACTTAAAGGTGCTAAAGGTATACAAACTGACTGAAGCCACAGAAATAACAGTAAACAGATAATAGTCTGTCAGAACAACATGTATAACAAGCAAGTTTCTTCAGAAGTACCATGTGCATGAGCCGGTCTCGTTCATGAGTGGTTTTCTCCGCTAGTTTGACAATGTTAGCAAGATACTGATGAGCTGTGAGCTCTTTCTCTATGGATTCTTCAACCTGTTGCTTCAGGATGCGTAAACGCCTCTGAGCCTTCCTAACAAGAGAAAGAGAGACAGTGAGAGGGTAAGAAACAAAGCCAATGTGTAAAAAAAGGCACTCAGTCAATTCCACTTAATAAAACAAAATCCAAAAGGTTTGTCACAATACAATAACAGATTTTAATTAATGCTGAACATTGAAACCCTGTCCTGCATGGCCTCTCTGTTTTCTCACTTTTTAAAGCCCTCCAGTTCGAAAGCTTCAATCATTTAACCTGCAGTTCCCTGCATCAGAATTACAGAATTTACTGGTTTTGTGCCGCTCGGCTGATTGTTGTTTCTCATCTTTGCTCCACCAGTTCTGCAGCTATTACACTTCCTGTCTGTTCCTCTTCTGTCTCTGCATCTGTGATCTATTAGTCATCCTGATCTTCCTTCAGCCAACCAAACACGTTCTGCAATACTGTCACATTACAATGCAGTAGCTAAATATAAATAAATACATAAAGATGTATTTCACACCTTTTTTTAAACCAAACATGTCAGCTGGTCTTAGCTCAGTAATATTAGAATTATTACTTGATTTTGGAGTACTTTGTTCTGATTGGTCAAACATTTTGACCAATAAACTGTTTATGTGACAACAGTAACTAGAATAAAACAATATATTATGTTAATTTGTTTACTTGGTAAGTAGTTGTATAATAAATCAGCAACAGCATTTACACAAAATATAAGAAGAGTGTAAGAGAATAACAAAAACAGAGGAAAAAGATAGTAGTGAGTGTGTGTGAGTGTGTGTGTGCATACACACACCTGCTAGCCTGCTGTGAATGCTGCAGCTCTGTTTTAACATGTTTGATGTCTGCATTAAGGTTGGTTTTGTCCAGCTGTAGAATCTTTCTCTCTGCCTCCAGCACATTCACACGAGCCAACAGCTCTTCAACCTCGCAATTTTTCACCCTCTCATGTTCCTCCAGCTGCCTGAAACGCACATACATACACAAACAAGCATACAGAAAAGATTCAAGGTAAAATACCTGCATTTAACAGAATATTTCTACAAAAGAATCATTCATTGTCATTGTGTCTCAAGGTGCCTGAATTTTTGTGTGTGTGTGGCAACATGGATTTATTGTATGTATGAGTGAGTGTTGGAATGAATAGTGAATGAGTTTGTGTCCTTGTGTGTGATGAGTTTACATCTTTGTGCTATTTTCATCCGTTTCAATAAACCATTTCCACGTTACATCACTCACACAGACACTGTGTAGGGTGAAAACAAGTACACAGTTTCCTTTCACATTCACATGTGCAAGGATAAGAGATACAGAAAGGGAAGGATGTGTTTACTTTGTGTGTGTTCCAAATTTAATGAGATACTCTGGATATACTTTAACGTTTATTATACATTGATGTAACAGGACTAATATCTTACCAAGTAGGCCTTTTATCCCATTACCTTCCCTCACTAAAGACCTCCAGAAATCTTCACTGAAAACCCTCTCATAATTCAACAGCAGCTGTCCTAACAAACTAACATTTTCATTTCCTCCCTTGTTTAAAGCAACTCTTTTCCTTTACCCAAAATAGCAAATAATTCCATTATTCATTGCATTGATAAGAAATACAAAAAGAATTGGTACTCTTGTACCTTTTGAGTTTTTCTGTCACAGCTTTGTGTTCAGCCAAGCTCACAGAGTTTTCTAGAGCCATACGCATCCTCTCAATCTCTGTCTTCAGCATGCGATTCTCTTTCTTCTCCACAGCTAGCTCTTTTTCCAGAGCCTGTTTGTCCGATTCCAACAACATCACCTGTTTGGAGACCTTACACACTACACACACACACACACAAAATGTGTATGCAGCTCAATCTGTATGCAGTACTTGCAATATAGATCCTGTAGTGAGGAACATGCTGATTGAGACACAGACAGCAGAGCACATGAGGATTTGTAGATCCTCAGGAAAAAATGAAATCTCTTTCAAATCCATGTTTTATCTGGCACACAGAACTGATAGTAATCTCATGTTGCTGCTTTATCATGTCAGAGGGAATTTCAACAATTTCATGAGCTCAGATTTGCTGGCACACTAATGTGAGAGACTTCAATACTCTTAAGTTAAACCTTTCAAGACTTTGAACAGCCTGTGTCAATCACAGAATGAAGTTGATATATAAGAACTATAAACGGCTAATTCCTACAGTATACAGGTATGACGTCTCTGCATGTTCCAGCAGCACAGTATCAACACTGATGTGATGTAAGCATTGTACCCTCCTGTGTGTGTTTGCTGTGAGTCTCCTTAGCTTTAGTATGCTGCAGTTCCAATTGCTCTATCAACACTTGATTCTCCTCCAACACCAAGCGAGCCTGCTCCTGCAATTGCCTCCTACACACACACACACACACACACACACACACACACACACACACACACACACACACACACACACACACACACACACACACACACACACACACACACACACACACACACACACACACACACACACACACACACACACACACCTGTGTCAGTGTTTTAACCATACTGTCATTAGAGTGATGCTGGCAGCAAAGAGATGAGAGTTTAGGACAATGTAGACCTACAACAAAACATAAACAAGTGTTCAGTTTAAAGGCAAGGTTTAAATTTTGAAATTCAGAGAAAGGGAGAAAGTATTGCTGAAGGAAATGCACTTCAATAAAAAGAGAAAGTTCCTTTGCTCATTTCTGACTTAATTTCATACTCCACGCTCACACACACACACACACACTTACACATACAAACACACAACACATATTACCAAGATGAAATTTTGTGTCTGACATGGTGATGCAAGCACTGTTCCCATGACAACCCAATCCTAAAAACTAGCTTTAAAATAATCCATAACAACCCAGAGGTGGATGATGTAAAATCGGTGAGTGGACGGTTCATTAACAATTTAAGGTTTAGGAATGTTTCCCTACCATTTCCATTAAGAAACAAAACATTACACGATAACTTTGAGAGAACTTTTAAAAAACTTGAGCGAAGAATAGTTCTGTGTGCATGTCTTGCTGTGAACATGTTCTGAGCATCAGAGCTAGCCAACGTTCCGAGAACATTCCCTGTTAGCTGAGTAAGGAGAGGACAGTCTGATTGTGTTATAACCTTAGGACTATCACATTCCCCCTGGACATTCTCACCCGTCATCATTGCTTTCTACGAATTTCTCACTGTGAGAAAACAAGATTCAACTGTGATTTCTTCCTCGCAGAAAAACAAAAACATACTGTATATTTGACTGTAGTTAGACTTTCCTTTAAAACATTGTTGCTAATTTTTAAAATGTCTAAGTATACAATAAGCATCAACTGCCCATTTATAAACCCTTCCTTTACAAACTCACCATTCTTTGCTGCAGCCGGTGCTTTTGTTGGCTTGAGCGTGAAGCTTCTCATTTTCCTGAATAACCTTCTCTGCACGTGCCCTCAGACTCTGAAGGTCTTCCTGCCAGAAGAAACAACCCAGGCAACCTTGTTTCTGTCATATAACAAACTCTCAGAATACAGTAAGGAGAATTATTGGTATGCATGACTGTTCTCTGATGCCCCTGTAGATGCATTCATCCCAGCTTGAGATCTTCTTACACCTCAGCACAGGTGCACAGAGCATAAAGTCACAGATGCTTAGCAAACTCTTGCAATAACACCTATGGTTCTCTCAAGTAACATTTAATCTATCCTTCAGAAATTTCCAGAAGAATCTGCATCATTTTGACAGCGTGAGATGTATTGTGGCTGTTGTGAGGAAGATGACTTTGAAATGAAGGTGTCAGACACTCAGGAATCACTGATGTAACTGATAGATAATTCATCTTCTGACTGCAGAGAGAGTGTGGAGGAAAGTGCCAGCAGTCTTTAAATTCAAGTCTGAGAGTGTTGTAAATGTTGGAAACAAAGAAAAAGAATAAGAACCATTGAGTGAGAAAGAGAAAGAGAGAAAGAACGCAAGATAAAGACAAGGTGTCGAAGAAAGAAACCTAACTATAAAATGACAATATTACAATTATCATTATTATACATTTTCCTGGCTAATAGTAGCTTCTTTCATTTGTTGTCATCTATCTTATTATAAAACACTCCTGAACATACAATGAATGAATGAACATATTCAGAAATTATTCACATCAAAAACCACAAAGCGCCAATAAAATCCCACCTTTCCAGCATTTCATTGTATTTCTGAGTTTTCTTCTGTCAAAGATCAAATCATGCCCAATTCTGCCATTGTTATATAACAAACACATTTAAACCCTTGTAATAACCTTTCTTTACACTTAAACTTTCATCATCTTACACAAAATTAAACAACACAAAACTCACTTCACAGGACTTGAGGAGTTTGTTTCTGGCATTCAGCTGGTCTTCATAGGCCAGCAAAAGGGGTGATAAATATTTCATATCCACCTAAAGGCAATACAGAGAAAAAACATAGCCTTAAACAAAGACAATGAAACCAAAACATACAGTATCTTCTGGACCGCTTCTGTCCCTTATAACATAACCTGCACTATGTAGTAATCTAAAATGTAATTTAATGTGTAGTTGAGAACATTTTTTTTCTCACTGTTTTGTAATAAACCAGTGAATGGACCAGTAAATGATATACAATCATTCTGAAACATTCAGAAGAATGTAAATGTATCTACAGTATCTGAAACATCTACAGTACATGAAACAAATGAAACATTTAACACTATATTATACAGTATGACTAATGTTTCTACATACCAACCAAGGAGGTGCAGGGCCTTTCATTGGCAGGCCTTTAAGCTGAGAATTCTGGGAAAAAAAACAAACAGAATAAAACTATACATTAAACTAGAACCTTTTTGGTATTATAATATAAAACATACTGGAATGTGCAGCTAAACTGTAGTGAGAGTAAGAAATTGAAGATTAGAAGATATATAGTCTTGTACTGTAAATGGTCACAAGCATAACACAAGATTTAATTCAGTGATAGAGCATCATGTAAATGCAAACAGTGTTTCAGGAGTGTGCGTGTGTGTGTGTGCTTGAACGCAATGGGAGATGACTGCTTCAGACAATAATGCATGGGGGTAATTCAGAACTCGCAAGTGATATGAGCCAATGGTCCCCTTAGGACAGCACAAGAAATAAACATAAACACACTCACACACACTTAAAGGTTGTTTCAGGACAGCTGCCACTGTGAATTTAAGAGAAATATGCTGAAATCAGTACATGACCATTCTATATTCTTCCCATGTTTTTATTTAAGATAATAATGTTTTTATTTCTCATTATTTTCAAATGATTTATATAAGGTTATATAATAGATGTTAGATGTTTCCATTCCTACATAGCTTTTATTTGTTGCTGTTAACAGGCGCGTGAATAGAGAATTGTTGTTTTTGACTGATAAACACAAACACAATTGTGGCCTGAACAGATTGTGACTTTTTTTTTCAGAAACTGTAAAAAGGCTGCTTAGAAACGGCTTTGAGGTTTCTGAGTTGCTTAGTTTCTAATACTTATGTTACATAAGTAATCACAAATCACATCAATATTTCATTTCTGAACGCTGACGTCAGTAAGACGTCTGTATAATTATTTTTCATTATAATAAAAATCAGTTACTGGTCATTGAATTAATCAAAATCCTTTTTTAGAAATCAGCACTGCTTATTCTGAAAGTACTTTACTGGTAAAGTAAATTGTGCTGTATAATGCATTAGTGTTTCAACTCCAGTCACGGTCAAAGTAACACTGCCAGAATGTCTCATTCACATTGTGTCAGTGCTGTTAGTCCCTGTCCTAATCACAGACCCCCCCC
>JBAJNP010005854.1:0-27524 GCA_036877545.1 Yasuhikotakia modesta
TCCAGAGCCACCGTGTACAGGCGTGTGCAGGAAATGGGCTACAGGTGCCGCATTCCCCAGGTCAAGCCACTTTTGAACCAGAAACAGCGTCAGAAGCGCCTGAACTGGGCTACAGAGAAGCAGCACTGGACTGTTTCTCAGTGGTCCAAAGTACTTTTTTCGGATGAAAGCAAATTTTGCATGTCATTCGGAAATCAAGGTGCCAGAGTCTGGAGGAAGACTGGGGAGAGGGAATTACTTCAGTTGTGTGTAATGAATCTAAAATATATGAAAGTCTAATGTTTATCAGTACATTACAGAAAATAATGAACTTTATCACAATATGCTAATTTTCTGAAAAGGACCTGTATATGTGTAAATATGTTTTTGGAGGAACTATTCCTTTAAGAAACGTAGCGCAAAAGCATAGTTGCAGTCCTGCAGTTGCTAAGTGATTTGTTTGTCTTTGCCCCATACCTCATATGGGACCCAGCAGCCTCCTGCCTGCTGTCACTAGCTTAAATTACTACCCTGAACCATCTGCTACCATGCCATGTGTTTGTTTGGGAGTGTGAGTGTAGAGTTTTTTGGCTGTGGGAAAAGTAGTGTTAGCGATACAGAGAGAAATAGAAAGTTATAGATAAATCTATAAACTTTTCCTTCCTTCATTCATGTGTAATTTAAGAATCTGTATGTAGGATGATGGTAAAGAAGTTTTGAATGTGCCCCTGTGACTCCAGATTAGCATGACTGACCTTTAGCTCACATATCTTCAAACAGCTGCATTATTTATGCACACTATTGGTTGTTATGCCACATGAGTCAGTGGAGAAATTTATGACTCACCTGTAATTGAACTGCAGTCAGGAGAAAGTGGTATAAAAGCTTCAGCATTGACGTACACATGCATAAAACTTCTGTAGACTGATATGAGATGAGAATGGAAGGATCTCTTTTGAGCCGCTGTCTTAATCAGAAGCAAAGTGGGGTCCAGAAGTCTAAGACCACTTATGAAAAAAGCTCCTGCTTTCAGCTCTAACTGTATTACATACCTATTTAAAGACAAAAGTTGTGTGAGTTTCAGATATTATTGTGTTTGAAATAAAGGCATTTTGCTTTGATGACATCATGCACTCACACTGGCACAGACTCGAGTTTGTGGAAAACTTTATGATCCATGTCAATCCATGATTTGGGAATGCTCCAAAGAGCATCTTGTGTGCTGCAGTGCAAGCAAGGATTTTTAAAGTGGGCTAAGACTTTTGGGTGATAGCTGACATTGGAATATCAGTTAAGTTTAGTCTATCATATAAATGCTATGACTTATTATATAAAATATAATATATATATATATATTCCTAAATCCTTACATTTATATTCAAACTAACTGATAAAATTATTAAAGGAAATTATAATAACAGTATTTATCTTTTGAAATTACTAACTTCGGTTTTATTAAGTCAAATATACAACCTGCTAGGCTAAACCAGATTAGCACTGTCCAGTGCTGGTCAGCCTTTTTAAGATAAATCAATTTTTACACAATGGTGCTAAAAGCAATAGTGCTGAAAGAACTAAAGAAACTAAAGAGATGGCACAGCTTTTTGTAACCAGCTGTTATGTGCTAAATTTTGTGTCACAGAGGTTGTGAAAGCTTCCTAGACTGTTACCAGGACAACCAATTATTCACCAATGGCATCATCCCAGGTTTTGATCAAGCACACTTTTAACATGCCACTTTTGTCCAGCATAAAAAGGAAGGAACAGTGGCATATTACAGGTACTTAAAGCACCCTTTCCAGTCAGTTCAGTGACCTTATTAGAAGCTTGTGTGTATTTAGAAAATAAATGACACTGAATTAAAGATAAAATGTATAGAAGGGAATGGATAGGTAAAAAATAGGTAAAATTTAAACATGAAAATTAAGATAATTAAAATTTCACAAGTTTAAATATTCATATTAAAATATAATTTTGTGATACAAAATTAGATGAACATGCTCTTAACAAACTTTTTTTACAACTTGGTTCAATGACAGCTACTTCATCACATATGATGTATTAGGTTTGACTATACAGGTTAAACACTGTCTCTGTATCTGTGAGGTTCATGACCCTTGTTTGAATGAGCTGTCACAACAAGTTAAGACACAGAGTTAAAAGCAATGATGGAAGATGATGGTGAAACCCTTGCAGAAAAACACGTTCTGGCAGGGACCACACAGAGATGCACAGCGCTTAGCAGTCTTAAGCTTAACTATTCTACTAAAAAAAATTAGCTTAAACAATTATTAACATACATGCAAAGCTGGTTTTTGCTAGTTAATGCTGGTTTGGTGGTGAACAACACAGTTCTGTTCACTGGTAGTCTTTGCTTGGCATAGCTGTCCAACATGACATTTTTGTGAGGCTGGTTGACCAAGATAAACTGGTTAAGCTAGTTAGAAGTGGAAACAACTGCATAAAGAAATTACACTGGAATCGTTTGGTGGTGAACCGGCATACCAACATCCCTTGTTTTCCACACTGGGGACTAGCACATCTAACACCCTGTTCCCACATCTCAGTTTCTCCTGTCATTTCTGTATCTCGATCTTCAGAGGTTGTGCAACAGGTCACTGAGGTGAATAAAGTCTGAGAGCCGCTCAAATTGAGTCATCTCTTTTTTCTTGTTCAATCTCTGACAGTTGCCAGGACAATGTCCAAGCTTCAGAAAAAATCGTTTTCCCACCTGGGATCCATTTAGGCAACAGAAAATGCACATCTTTGTGTGTGTGTGTGTGTTTGTGTGTGTGGTGTGGCGGAATTAATCCACTGCCTGCATCCTCAAGTCCAACACATCACAGCTTCCAGAATTCTCATCTCATTTGGTGGCTCTCAAAAGAAACACTTACAGACTGATGTCGGCAGAATATCAAAGAAACTGTGACCACAATGACAATCACTGTCCATCGATCCAGCTGAGTGACAATGGAGAACTGATGAAAGAGTGAATGTGATGGCAAGAGGCTATGAAACAAGGCCACAATAGACATTCACTCTCTTTACCTACTAGCTGAGAGATAATGGCTGTCTGAGGAAAATTACAGAATCAAGAAACACCTGGTCTCATTACTTTTTCATTACTCATGACTTTCTGCTGAGTGATTTAATAGTTTTTAAAGCAGAGATGTGCAAAATACTTATTTTAGTCATTCAGGCAACCCACTAAGTAGCAGATTATGAAAACATGATATAACATGTAGACTAATTATAATTAGGGAAACCTTTTTTAATTAGGTTCACCGGAGTCCAGCTGGATTGGGTGTTTCTTGTTTATGCAACATGTATTCTTGTATTCATAAACAGCACAGTTAGAGGGTAAAGAAATGTAGCTATTTTTAACTTGTCACACTGTCTAAACAAATCCCATGGTAAATAGCAACAAGCACAAAGGTCAAAAACATAGGTTTAAATGTGTATGAATTTTAGGAATTTTAAAAATTTCAGTTATTTCAATAACTATTAAAGGCAGAGTGGGCAATCTCTTTATCAAAACAATTTTGATGTGATGGTTAAAAGTCTCTTTACACTCTCTCTCTCTCTCTCTCTCTCTCTCACACACACACACACACACACATACACACACTCCTTCCAATAGATAAAATCATGTTTGCGTTCTATGTTCTTGTTGAATAATCAGACTTAGTCTGTACTACCTCACATAATGGACATAAGATGAGTTGTGAGTACCATTTTAAAACCACAAGTTTGGGAAGCTAATGCTAATTGAACAGGGAGCCTAACTTCCCTTTTCACTGATTACCCAGCAACCTCTGGGGCAGTTGCATGTGGTTTGAGCAACTGAAACATGACGCATTAATCTGCAGTCCCTCATTGATAAGCGTCACTTCTGCTCGAGAGAAAGGGAAACTTCAAAGTGAAAGAAACACGTTTTAACAATGTCTGCCACATTTCTTTCTTTAGTACTGCTGGACTAATCCCAGAGCAGTCATCGTATTCCTAAAGGAGCCGCCAAAAAAACAACCATTTGTTGATAAGCTGTATGTTCTCTTGTGGCAAATACAAGCGCAGTAACTGACTCACCACAAACTCAGGAGAGATCATATTAAACTGAAGACATCTGGACAAGAACAGTTTCCATTTTAAAGCTGCAGACCTATTAAATACTGTCTTTTCCAACACCAGCCAATCACAAGATTAAATGTTTTGGGTGTGCTTTGTAATTGTACGCTAATATTTGAAAACTCGGTTGCAACAAGTCTGACCTGACTTGTATTTACAGAAGATCAGAACATTATAGAAATTTGAGAGTGTTCTTTTTGGTCTGGGCTATGTGTCACCACCACCTAGCAACCAGCAACAATCTCCTAGCAACAACAGTGCGCTGACAACCACTCAAAAGAATTTATTAACTGTATAACAATGCTCTCATCAGCCACAGCATTATGGCAGTATGTTTATGATGTTTGCACTGACAAGCATCATCCTCCTTTTCTACTGAAAATATACAAATGTGGTTGAATTGAACACTTAACATAAACAGCCAAAACCAGTGGGAAATTGTTGGTCTTTTTGCCTCTGAGCCTTGCGGTTTCATTAAAAATGATTTACGAATCAACGCCCAAATTATTTTGACATTTGTAGCATAATATCCAGTCTTTTTCAGGATATATCTCCATGGAAACCACACAACTTTCTCACAGATTCCTAAGCAATATAGGTGTAGATTAACCTTTATAAGTTTTTCCACCAATGTTACTTTCCAGTTTAAGTCCCCTTCATTTTCTTTGCAGTTTCACACTCTGGAGTAATGATTGACAGATCTGGTTTCTTCTTGCACACAGTCACTCATTACAAATGAGTTACCAAAGGTCAACCTGTGGGCAGGAGTTCTTGCAAAGTTTGATTGACGCCCTTCTGATTAAAAACAATGGAAGATTGTCTTCACTAAAAATCCAAAAGGATTAGTTCTCCAAAACCTTGAATGTTGCTCATAGTTTGTTAACCAATTAGGTTCTTTAATTAAACCCTTGTGCCCAAAATTAACAAATCAGAAAGAAGCCTGGATTAGCAGAGTTTAGCCAGAATTTCAATAAAGGTCAGAGACAGAAGCAGAATAGAGCAAAAGAAAAGAGGCAGAGAGGAGATAAATGCTCACCTCTGATTAGTCATCAAGTTCCCACCAAATGACCTTCCGTCAGTGAGAGAAAATAGCGCTGTGGGCAGCTGGGTCTCAGATGAGTTCCTCTGCAGAGCTGCTGCTGTGCTCCATCATCATGTGCCCCTCGTCAACTATTTAGACCTGGTAAATATTTAATGACTTTAATAATCTGAGAGCGGAGATAATGACTCATTAACACAATGTCTCATTTGTCATCTGAGCACCCAGATATATCCATTTTTAAAGCTCCAGGCCAGTTTGGATTTTGTTTAATATATCTCTGTTGTTGTCACTGGCAGATATGATATAAGCCATTAAAGTGTTTAACCTTAAAAGCCTGGAACACATGCTAACAGAAATAGCTAAAATAAGTGTGTAGTCAGTACAGACAGGAAATTGTACTCTATACTCCACAATGGCAGGGTATTGTTTTAAAAATGTTTAACACATACACAAAGGTGTGAGAGTTCATTCCTTTTTAATAAACAGGATTGTGTGTCCGATTTTGTTTCAGAATGATAATTCTCTTCTTTACAAACACAAGATCCATGGATTTTTGAGTCTTGTATTAAAATTTTTTGACTTAAACTACACTGACCAGTCCCTATTAATGCCAAAACATGCCTCATGCACATATGGGTGTCTGTTTGGTTTGTTTGGCCATGCTGAAATGACCAGACATGCTAATCACCAGCATATTTGTTACTGTTTTTCTGTCAAGAAACCTGCTGTTCATAATTTTTGATTGCTGCTTTCTACCAACCTTTATGGTTTTTCAATAAAACTCGCTTTGTTCACAGAAAGGCACAGAAGATGGGGAAACATAACAGCAAACTTGCTCCTGAGGTGCTAGATGACCTGACCAAGAGCACAGAGTTCAATGAGGCTGAGCTGAAGCAGTGGTACAAGGGTTTCTTAAAGGATTGTCCATCTGGCATCCTAAATCTGGAAGAGTTCCAACAACTCTATGTCAAGGTGAGGATCGGCTGTACCTAAACTGTTTTTAAGATAACTTTAGCTAAAGTAAAACTATTTTTTATTTCTTACATATATACATCTTTCTAGTTATGTCAAGTATAAAAAGAATTGTTACATATGTTTTGTCAAAATGTGCTCTCTGCCCTTGTTGATCCAAACCTCCATGTTTTTCAACCGTGTAACACAAACAAATAAATATGTGAATATTTATTTAATATGAATAAAATGAGGGATCAGTAAATGTTTAGTTTTAATTTATTAAACGTTTGTTTATTTAAGTATTTACGTTAAGTAGAATTAACTATAAACTAGTAAATAATAAACTAGCTGCTCAAAAAAGTAATTATTAAGAAGCATTGTTTGTTTGTGTTTTTCAGTTTTTCCCCTACGGTGATGCCTCCAAATTCGCCCAACACGCATTCCGGACATTCGACAAGAATGGCGACGGCACCATTGACTTCAGAGAGTTCATTTGTGCACTGTCCATCACATCCAGAGGAAGTTTTGAGCAGAAACTCAACTGGGCCTTTAACATGTACGACCTAGACGGAGACGGCAAGATCACACGCATGGAGATGCTGGAGATCATCGAAGTGAGAGCTTCTGAAGTATTTGTACGGTGTAACGGTCAGAAAGTTTTGGATCTTTGATGTTTCTGAATTGTTTTCTCTGTTTGTCTTACTCCACATCCATCCCCCGGACATCTCCAGGCGATCTACAAGATGGTTGGCACGGTGATAATGATGCGCATGAATGAGGATGGGTTAACGCCACAGCAGCGCGTGGACAAAATCTTCAGCAAGATGGACAAAGACCACAACGATGAGATCACGCTGGAGGAGTTCAAAGAGGCGGCCAAGAGTGACCCCTCCATTGTTCTTCTACTGCAGTGTGACATGCAGAAGTAATGAGGAGAGGAGGACGTGAGCATGAGTGCTGGGGGCGTCGTGGGGAGGGAGGATAGCCATGTACAGACTCCTGTATGTACAGAGATGTAGGTAATAGGTGATGAGAGGTACATAAGGTTGGAGTGCACAAATTTGGCTAACTTGGAGATGGATGGTTAGAGGCCAAATAGGTTAGAAATTTGCAATGATTGGTAAAGCAAGAGAGATTTTCAATCCTATATCATCTGGTAAACTGTCCCATTGTTTATTCTGGCTGCTACATAGTCTCTAGAGGGAATCACAAGAAGTCAGAATTTAAAGAAGACAAAACTTTAAAAAGATGGAGTCCTTAATGCAGGATTTTTTCGGGCTCAAAACGGGCTCTGTTATTTCAGCCCAGCCTTTAAATATTATGCAATGTGCTCAGCAGACAGACAGGCATCCATCTGTCTTTTAGAAATGCCACCATAATTTTAAAACATCTTCTCAGCGGTTCAGAACAATTTATAATGCAGTTTTCAGTGCAAGGTTGTTCACAAGTTTATCCGGAGGTTTAGCTCTTCTAATTTGATAATGCAAAAAATGTTAGCATATAAAATCTTTGGAATTATTTTTTTCTCCCACATGTAAAATGTTAACAACCAGTGTGTTGTTTGGCTAGGGACAACTGCGATTGTTTTCTTGAACTTTATGAGGGTCCCACATTTGACCCATAAAACTTTGGCTAACTGCAGGCAGTGGTTAATGCATTACTGAAAAAGAAAACAGAGAGCTCAGGAAAGGACTAATAATGACACTAATAATTCTTTGTGAGTGCCTTCATACACAGCACTCTTCCCCCAATATACAAACACTCTCACATACATACATGCAAAAACACCTAACCATCAATGAGCCATCTCATGGTTACTGGCTGAGGTGAGGCCAAAATGTTGTGAATGGGATCAGAGCGATCGGTCAGGGGAGGGTAATGTTCAGTAGATAGAGAACAGACTGTGTGTACATGATAATATGTTGTACATATGCTTATATACATGCTGATTGTGTATATGTAAATGTTTCTCGACCTTAGAACTGCTTTCATAATCTGACACAGCTGCAAGGATTTGTGTGCTAACAATAATTTTTGTGTATGAGATTGTCTGTGTGCAAAGGCGTGGAAGTGGAAAGCTATCGTGTAAATTTTCTTTACTGTAACTTGGTGTGAAAGCGTGTGATGGTGTGCAAGTACGTGTGAAAGAACACAAATGCCTAAACCTTTGTATTAAATCCTTTTTTTGTTTTGAACGCCAGTCCTAGTATTAAGCTGTTGTGTTTGAGCTGAAGAGCTTTAGTTCAGTCTTGTTTAGTTAACCTTATTTCTGCCCATCAATGTTTCGCTACTTAGAAGATGTCACCTGAGATTTTAATTGTGTGATTATTGTCAATGTTGAACAGCCATGTACCTTTTGTTTCACTTGTAATGTAAACCAGGTGCAGAATGTGTAGTACTTGTCAATGTTACTATGCTGCAATACCTTCTGTATGAAAAACAGTTTCACTAAATAGTTGAGTAGGCAATACAGCTTTAGTTTAGACTGCCTCCCTGTGGTGAAAGATGCTAATCAGCCTGTTTAACTTTACCAGGTTAACATCCACAATCACCATGGACATTATTATTAAGAACCACAATATTACACAATATAACGCTGCAGAGAAACTTACTAAAACATTGTGCTACAAATCAATGATTATCTTTACTGAAACACCTGTTTATCCACTAGTGACTTATTTTTAAGTTGTGAAATTCAGTAGCAATACTCAAAGATCACTTTAATTATGTGCTTCATTTCTGCATATCTTGATGTAACACCTGTAAGCACATTGTGTACAACTGCCTTCATGCTTCTTTATATGCTATCTTGTTAAAAATGAGTGACATGTAGTTTTGTTTTAACACACACCTCTGTCACTGTTTTATACCTCTGATCATGAGCAGTAAGTGTCATTTGTTTTTTTCCTTATTATGTCACATGGGGATTTTCAGAAAGCAACGAAAATGTGCTACTATCATATAAAATTGGAAAAATCTTTGAAGTTGCTAAATATGAACATTAGGGCCTAATGCATAATAATGTACCAGCATTACTTAAGATATGGTTTGTTGTGTTTTAGACTGACCCTCTAACTGTCTAATGTTTGCATTATTATATTCTGCATTATGTCAGTAATGGTAATGGGAAGTGCAAAATAGGCCTGATCTTTGTGTCTGTACCTGCCACTGTTATGGCCTGATATAGTTTTTCTGTGCCAAAGACTTTATGAGTCATAAAATTGGATCCTTTAAAAGTAAGTCTAGAAAGATCAGAATCTTTGCACCAAGATAATAAATAAAATTAATTTTCAGGAAAATTTACCTTTAGTACTTTGAAAAATAAAAGTTGTACCACTGCATCATTTGACAGTCAAAATCGAGTCTCATGATTGTCTTGTGTAACATTCCACATGCAAATTCTGTCCCACAACACTAAAAACAGAATAATTGTATCTAGTTGTGCAATACAAAGCTTTGTGTATGTATATGTTGTGCATTTCTATATGTCTGGTTTGTGTTCACTTTTTCAATATCGTTAAGCTCCTTGAACAAAGATGTGTAATTATTTTTGTTACATAGAGAATAAATTAAATATGTGGATGTCTGTTGAATCATCTAAAGCTGTCTCTGTGTTGTTTGTCTGTATTGCAAGATAGCGTCTCATCAATTTCTCTCACATGAAAACAGTTTTTATGCAGACCTGCACAGAATGAGTCACTCTGGGGAGGTGATGTCATGATAAATTGTGTTGTCATGGTAGCAGGGCTGTAGCTGGCGCATGATGCGTGATCATGAACACGCTTTTCACATGCAGTTTCCCATCAAACTGATACACTCAACCCTCAATCAAAGGTTAGTTCTGCACCACAGGTGTCATCCTGCCTGCTGCATTTCACTCCCCTGTAAAAGAGCAGTGTTGCTGATAACCAGCCTACAGTTATTGTGGATTAGATGGTTGTATGTTGGTTTCTCCATCTGGCTTCTTAACTAGGTAAACCTCTAAAGACATTCTTAGACCCTCTTAAACAAGCAGCTAATAAAAAATAGAAAAGCTTATATAATTCAGCCTACTGTACGCCAAGTCTCATCCACATGTAACAAAATTATTAATATATTAAATAGTTTGTGTGTGTGTGTGTGTGTGTGTGTGTGTGTGTGTGGTAAGATGTAAGTGCCTGTATTTTGTGCTTTTATAACCACAGATAAAAAGGCATTTAAATCAAATCAATAAATAAAAACACAATAGGGGAACAAACAAAGCAACAAATCAATTATAGAAATTAAAATGTATGTTTTTTATTCAAACAGGATACGCCACTTTATTTTGCAATCACAGCCCTGGAAAAGAACATGACGTAACTTCCTGGCAGGAGCTTGCTGGGATTAGCTAGTTGCTTAGCTAAAATTATTAACCAGTCATTTTAAGCTTAGAATCGCAGATCTAGTACAATAGTAACAAAAGGTAAGACATTTCATTCATTTATTTCGAACCTTAATGCGTACAGCCGCTTTCAATATTAAGCATGTTTATCCTGGAAAAAACGTTTTAAATGCTAGCCAACAAACTATTACAGCTGTGCCAGGTATTAATATTTTGTAGATGTATTTATTAACATTAACATTAAAAATTAAGTACAGAGAAATTTAGGCACATCTTTGTGCTAAAGTTTATATGATGACGTTCATTTTTCGCCTCATCGGTACTGCTGGCGTCGGACGTTGCTATGGTGACACAAGTAGCAAGTTCCCATTATAATCAGACACAGTTTTCAAGTGAACAACGTTTCTATGGTGACGCCGCGGAAGTTTTTGGATGTTGAAATAGGAGTGTTTTATATCGTCAATAGACGTGATCCTATTTTGATGTTGTTTTAAAACATCAGTCAGAGGGTTCATTTTTCCTTCTGTAATTCCTCTAAAGAACCACAAAGAGACCATGGGGGAGTCAGGATCCATAGAAGTGACTGTAAAAACTCTGGACTCTCAGAGCAGGACCTTCACTGTCAGGGGAGAGGTGTGTGTAACCTATGTGTGTCCTATAAGCCATTTGACTGTGGAAATACCAGTTTCTAGGCATTATTAAAGATATACAAAATCTATACCCTGAGCTTATGCTTTAAATTCATAAACTAATTACATAGATTTTTTTTTTGCTTATGAAATAAATTATCTTATCAAAAGAATATGTATTTTTCCTCTTAAGTGGACTGTGATGCAGTTTAAAGAGCACATTGCGTCCTCAGTTGAAATCCCTGTGGATAAACAGAGGTTGATCTATCAGGGTAAAGTCTTACAAGATGAGAGAACACTAACAGAATACAGTGAGTTTTCAATTTACATTTTTACTTGCCCTGCGACTACTATAATGTGATTAAAAAACTGTAACAATTTGTATGACTGTAAAAAGGAATCATTGTGTTATTGCATAACAGTATGTTTGTCTTTGTTTGTAATTCTAGCTGTATATCATAATTATAATGCAGTATGTCTGTGCAAGTCCATTTGCAATGGAGCATAACTTTGTATTTTTTGTGTCTTTCTTTTCATAAGATGTTGACGAAAAGGTCATTCATCTCGTGGAGCGGGCACCTCCTCAAAGCAGTCAGTCTGTGGGTGGAGGAGGTGGCGTTTCAGCCTCCTCTGGTGCAATGGATGGTGGATCCACCTCATCTCAGTCCTTCACCTTTCCAGGAACTCCACATGAACACAATACCAACAACTACGTCATGCTGGGAATGTTAAACCTGCCCGTGAACATCATGGATCCACAGCAAATACAGGTACACTTCATTCTTACATCAATTGTGCCTGTAAATCTGAGCAATATGTGACAGCTAAATGCACAATGAAAGTGAAATAAAGCCTTCTCCCTCCACTAGATGTCAGTGCAGCAGATACTGTCTGGTGTTGGAGAGGCCAGGCAGAATGCCAGAGTAAATACCAACACAGGAGTAAGTTAGTAACAATGATTCTCAAATGGAAGCCAGGGCCCAATAGGGCCTCTCTGAAAACTTTTAAGAGGGCCTCAATATGACTTACAGTTGTTTAAAATATGACAAAAATTCAAAGATATTTCTTAGTGTTTGATTTTTTTCAGAAAATATACACACATCTTTCAAAAATTGTGAGTAGGGGGCTTTCAAATATTGCTTGGAGGTCAACTGGAGGTCCTTTAAAAAGGTTGAGATATACTGGCTTAGAAAACATTGGTATATCATTTATATTCATACACGTATATACAGGTATGTATTAATTTAGCAATATTCCTTAATGCTTTGAATAAGTTAGATAATTGATCCTATATCTATTCACATCCTGTTTGAACTAAAGGTTATCTCTGGGCTCATAAGGAATCATTTGTTTCCTGTCTTACAGACCAGTGGCTCTGTTGACGTCCATATCAACATGAACCAATCAGCACAGAGTGAGCCCAGGATGAGGCTCCAGTTGGCTGAAAGCTTACTGGGAGAAACTCAGGCTTTAATCCATAGACTTGAGGTGTGAACATTTCACCTTGACATCAAAAATTGTTTTTATCTGTTTGGTGTGTCAGTGAGAGCTTTACCAGTAGATAACTTGAGATTTTCATGTGGTTTCAGGGTCCATCAAGTGAAGCTTCATCTCAGGACACACAACGTTCTCAGTCATCTTCATCATTTCCAGCACAACCAATGGACACCTCATCACCACCACCATCTTCTTCATCCTACACTACACAGACAGAGGGCCCAAATGACTCTGGACCCAAGTAAGATTCTTCATACTATGTCACACTATATGGGTTTACTTTACTTAAACTATGAGCAAAATGATGTCAGCTGGTTGATGATAATCTACAGTTTCACTTCTGCCACCATCATCAGCCACCCAGGCCTGTTGGAGCTGGCGGAGGTTCTGTCAGAGGTACGAAGGGTGGAGGAGCGGCTCCGTCCTTTTATGGAGAGAACTCATTCCATCCTTGGAGCAGCCAGTTCTGCTGACTACAATAACAGCGTACGTCCTAGACAGTCTAATTGTACAGAGTCTATTATATTTCTGACATGAGCATCAGTTGTCATTATCTGAAAAGTTTTTCTTCATCCTCTGACAGACGCAAGAACGTGAGGAAGATCAGCGCACTCTTAATTTGATTGGAGAATCGCTCCATCTCCTTGGCAACACCTTGGTGGCCTTGAGTGACCTTCGCTGCAATTTGTCTGCTCAGCCTCCCCGCCACTTACACATGGTACGGCCGATGTCTCACTACACGTCTCCTGTTGGGTTACAGAGTGGACTTCCTCACATTCCCATTCGGGTGAGAGACCAATTTAATAGCAATAATAGCAATTTTAGTAGCAATTTAGTTACAACAGTAGCAATCAAGCTGACAAAATACATCTTCTTTCAGATGAACATGGGAACCACGGTCACCATGGCATCCAACAGCAGACAGACAAGTGAAGGTCAGGCGCAGCCTTCTCAACTTAGTGGCCAATCAGAGCAGCAGGAGCAGGGACAAGCTCCACCCCCTCCACCTACTGGAGCCAATCATCAGGCAGGCCACAGTCAGGGAACTCCTAGAGTGATCAGAATTACTCACCAGACGATGGAGCCTGTGGTCGTGGTGCAGATGAACATGGATGGTACGTCATTCTGCCTCAGTATTTGCCCTGGTCAAAGCCATGCTGCCCATTACTGGTCTGCCACGCTTGTGATCCCAAATAACGCTCTCGAATTTTGGATAGTCACCTTTAGAAGGAAACTTTGACTGGGCAGCTGTAATGTAACTGGCAGCCTCTGATCTGTGCATTTCTGTGCAGCAGATTCAGAGAGTGGAGCTCATGGCCAAAGGCAACAGAACCCCAGTACTGCTGGAGAGACTGGTTAGTTTCTGCTTCTCGGTATAGTCAACAACCAGCCCACAGATCTGCCATCATTTGCCAACATATGCGATAGGTCTTAAAGCAATAGTGCAAACTATTAAAATTATAATTTAATAAATTATATGCTATAAATTAGTATATAGTATAATCTGGATCTAACTGGGGTGTAAACAACAGCAGTCAATTGTCTATAGTCTTGCATGTAAAATTACTGTAACTTTGCTCTGTTAATCTCCTTTGAAGGCACCTCAGCACCCGTCCACGTTCCAGGTTTGCCTCCAGGGTTCATGCAGGCCATCATGCATCAGATCACGCAGCAGGCTGTTGCCATGGCAACTGTGGCCTCCACCAGACACCCAGGGCAGCAGCAGGGCTCTGCGAGCGCAGGTGCTCAGAGTGGAGAGAGCGCAGCACCTAGTGCTCAGGCCAGGGTGACCATCACACGACCCTCCTTATCCCCACTCTTCCTCCAGCTCACAGGCACAAGGGGGGCATCCATCAACCTGCGGGCAACAGTCCCGCCCTCAGCAGGACAACAAACTAGCCAAGTATGAACATTTGTGATGTTTTCCCCTGTAGTGTTTGCTAAATAAGCATCACCACCATTACTTTTTCTCCTATGTGGGGTCTAAAAGTGAAAGTGAAAGTGTTTCTCATGCTGTTTCTGTGCTTTGTTTTGTGATGGTGTCCTCTCCTTACACACAGATGGTCAGTGGTTTGGTTGGGCAGCCTTTGATGCCGTTGCACACAGGTGAGACACTTAATACTTTTGATTTCTGTCTTTCAAGATGTTTAATCAAACTGTTATTTTATAAAAATATTTTTTTACAAACAGGAGACCAGACATCGACTACCTCCACGTCCCATTCCTTCTCCGTCTCTACCTCCACCTCCTCCACCTTACCTCCTGCTCCTCCAGCCTCTGCCAACACGTCTGGTCAGACGTCCACCCACACCACCAGCATGGCATCCGTGGGGCAGTCTCAGGAGGGTGGCCCAGGGGAGAGTCTTTCTCAGCTCCTGGGCTCTGTCCTGGGTGGAGATGGTGGAGCAGCTGCTTCTGGTGGAGGTTCTCCTTCCATTACAGTGACTGTTCCAGGTGTCCCTGCCTTCATGCAAGGCCTGTCTGGGTTCATTCAGGTTATGAACTTTATGCAGTTCATATTTAGGGTTGGGAGTTTGGCCAAATTACTGCTTTTTCCAGTGTTGTCATGCCAATTAATAAAATTTAGTTGTAGTAGCTAATTAACAATAAAAAAAGATATACTTAATAATAAGGCAATAAATACTTTAATGTAAATTGAAACAGGGACCTAAGCCAAATTACATGGGCTTGACTACCACTGTGCTAAAAATCACCAGCATGTCTTTTCAACTGCATCACTTTTCAACTGTTCATTTGAGCCTCTTCTTATCATTACAGCCTCCAGCCGCACAAGCCACACCCACTGGCCCTTTAGGAGCCGCCTCTCAGCCGCCCAGTGTTGAGACCCTCAGCCCTGAGCTTTTTACAGGCATCATGCAGGGAGTCCTGTCCACTATGATGGGCTCTCTGGGGGCTGGTCAGGGCAACACTGAGAGCATCGCCCAGTTAATCGAGAGACTCACTCAAACCAACAACCTCTTCACACCTGGAGCTGGAGATGCAGTGGGTGAGTGAAGATTCACTGTTAAGACATCTGAGAAGTTCGGAAATTATGTTATAATTGCTTTTAAAGAATTCACACAGCACTGTACAGTAACTTAAAGCACAACATAGTTTCAAGGCTTAAAAGAGTGCAACAGCAATTGCCCTCTGCTTGGTTTTGCTCAAGAATATTTCAATAAAAAGTGATGAATCACACCAGCCAGCCAGTGTGCTCAGTGGTTTGATATGACTCTGTTTTTGTTTGTTTGTTTCATAGGTTTCTCTATGAGAATGCTTTCTCTGGCGTGTCAGAACTTCTCCATGGTGGACATGGTGCTGCTCCTGCATGGTAATCCTCAGCCTCTGAGCCGCATTCAGCCTCAGCTCACAGCCTTCTTCACTGAACACTATCTGCAGGGCCGAGAACCCACTGACACAAACATAGCTGTGAGTCTCTCTGTGTTTTCAGCTGTGATCTGTGGGTAGCAAATCAGTTATTTTGAAACAATTCACATAAATTAACTAGCATTAGCAACACCCAGGTCAGGGCTTTGATTCCCAGGACATGTGTGTACTTTTAAAACTTGTTGCTTGTAAGTCCATCTGGGAAAGAGTATTGCAAAATGCTTCTTCATTATTAAATATTATTTAATGTTTTTGTGATCTATTGTTGTTTTACTGATCTTCACTAGAGTGCTGCTGAAGATCTGATCAATGGACTAGAAGAGTATATTGATGAGAGTTTTGTAAGTCTTGTTTCACACACATTGACTCTGTAACGGTTTGTGCATCAGACACTTAAAGTAACGTTTGTGTGTGTTTCAGTCCACAGTGTCTGTTCGAGAGGGAGTGGACATCATCCAAACCAACATGTCTTTCCTGAGAGAGCACTTTACATGCATGGCCACTCACATTCTGCACTGCAGGGGTGAGTATCTGTGCATTGCACCTGCTCTGACTGTGAATGCTAAAGCCCTGTTCACACCACCAGCAACTATTGTAAATTGTCACTTATAAATCACATGTGATAGAAGTAATACTACATAAATACTGTTACTATATAAACAAGAAGCACTATTTATATGGCACACCCACTCTATACTGATTGTTTCTACTGTAGAGTGTTAGATAGGTCACATACAAGGTTCTTGTCAGTTAGCATGTTGTTTTAGAAGCTAGCAGGGCAGCCCACTAGATTCTGGAACCATAATGTCTAATGTGTTAAGCCCCGCCCAGTTAGGTCTCTGTATTGTGCCCTTCCACACAAATAGACACTGTGTTTAACATTCTTTTAACTCTCCTTTCAGATAACACATTTGGCCAGGGTCTGCTGCATCTGTGCAGTCAGGGTCTGTTTGAATGTCTGGCCCTCAATCTTTACTGCTTACGAGGGGAGCAGAGAGAGCTCACTGCAGTCATCAAGCACAGTATCGTAAGATCTGCCATCCCCATGAGATTGGTTCTATTAAATGCATGATGGGACATTTGACATCTTCCTGTTGTTTGGATCCACAGAGGAGACTGTCAGCAGAAGTGAACCCCAGTCTGGTGAACTGGTTGACCAGTATGTTGTCCATGAGGCTGCATGTGATTCTGGAGCACAATCCAGTTACAGAAGACCAGATCCAGCATTATGTTATTCACACACAGGTCCTCCAATCAGATCCACTATGCTAGCAGAGCTTAGTAAACATGAGAATAATTATCATATTGTTTATGTTGTACAGAGTGAGTCTTCTCAGAGAACAGAGGCAGGTACACAAGCAGATCAGCAGAACTTGAGTGTGGAGGTGAGTTTAAACACAGTATCAGGGATTTTGTGACATTGTGACAAGGCAGTAACAGTAGTTTTGCTTTCAGCAGCGTTTAGGAATCTTGCAAATTTAAAGCAATTAACTGATTTCTGTTAAGAGTGTTTGGTGTAGTTTTGTTTGCCACCACACATTTTTTCACATTTACTCATTCCTCAGTTTCTTAAAATAATTACGTAATATGGATTAGCATTAGACAAATGTGAATCTGTTTATTGACCAGTTAATGCCTTGATTATGTAAATTGGCACTTTTGGCTTTAAAAAGCAAGCACAGACTAAATGTTGAAATTTTATTTTGTGATATTCAACGGGAAAATGCCACAAATACTGTTGAAAGAACCTGCCCTGAACTCCTCTTACGCTACAGGAGGAGATTTAGAGTTTGCTTAAGTTTTCTAAGAACAGCACAGTCAATCCTTCTCCAATCCTTCTCCAATCCACACTCCAAAATCTTTTGTTTTTTTTGCACTGCTATTTGTAAATTAGTTCAGCAAATCTTCTTAAAAAGCCATGGAATACTATTAATGCTGTACTGTACTGTTCTCAGTAACAGATATTCTGTACTACCTGTGAAATTTAGGTTTATGATTTATGCAAAATATAGATTGGTTGCTTTTACACTGTCCTGTAAGGGCTGGGTCAGTATCTGCAATGTTGTTATGACAGTTATGTGATTTTATGCTCCAGATGGAAGGTCTGTGTCCTGCTCCAGCCACCACTGCAGAAGAAGTCGTGTTATCCTCAGCTGCTGATACTGAGGAGCCACCACACAGGCCATTGTTGGAGGAGATGGGAGGAGCGGTTGCCGTGACAATGACAGAACGGGCGGGGCCAGGAAAGGTGGGGCCATGGGCATCGACCGTTCCACCTGTAAAGGCTTGTTTTACCTTGTCTTTCAGTAATATATAATTTAGTTCTTTAGCTTTTTTCAGAAATAATGAAGCCATGTCAATATGAACATTTTCCTCAGGAGTGGGTGCCCATTATAAGACATGATATGTTGACACAGAGGAAGATTAAAGCACAGCCACCTCTGTCTGATGCTTATCTGCACGGAATGCCAGCCAAGAGGAGAAAGGTCTGTTTACACGCCAGCACTTGAACTTGCGTTTATGCAAAGTAGGGCAGTGATTTATGTGGTGTTTTTCACAGCAGCAATCTATTATGTAAGATTCAACTTACGAGAAAGTTCTTTATACTGAATGAATTTGTGAATTTGCTCACCAGACACTGCTCGACTTGGAGTTGATTTTCCCATTGCACTTATAAGCTGTACGTCTTGTCCTCTAGACGGCACAGGATGAGGGCCCTTACCTGTCTCTCTCAGAGGCTGTAAGCCAAGCTGCTAGATCAGCAGGGGTGCGACCTGTAACCACCCCAGATAACCTACAGGGTGAGCTAGAGGCACCAGAGCTACAGGAAGCATACACACAACAGGTCAGGGTTTAAGATTGTTCTTAGGACTAAAAACTTTGTGTGCGAGTGTCATAAACCTGTTTAATCTTTCTGTTTGGTCTTCCAGGTCAAGAGTGATATAAATAAAAGACTGAGGGTTGATCCAAACTACAGCCACCAAAGATTCCCCAACACACACAGAGCTTTCTCTGAGGACTTCTGACCAATGGCTGAGCTCCCACATCTGGCTTATCTTCGACCAATGGACAGCCATGATAATGATGTGTCATCGGGAACAGCCAATCACACCCAACGTCTCAAGCTTTGGGGAAACCAGCTGTTGAAAATTGGCAACTGACACATTCTAACTTGTGTGGCACACCATTTGTGTGAATCGAGACTCTAAATATAGACAGCCGGTGAACTACACCAGCTGTAGAAAATTCACTCTAAATAAACCAGATTTTTAACATGGCAATAGTGCAATAGATGCTGTTATTAGCTGTCACTCAGAATCCAAATTAGCATCTAATTTTTGTAAATGTTTTTAAGTTATCAGTTTTACACTGAACGGATCAATGTTTTTTGTAAATTAGCTGTACATTGTTGTAAAAAGTTTTTAATTAAGTTTTAATATTGACAGTATTACAGGTGAATTAAAGGTCCATACATGAAGAAAACACCAAGTTAGATCTACAGATTGATCATGAGAATTAAACATGCAGCACTGCTCACTTCATCACTGAGGACTTGCAGTAAGGAACTGCAGCGATGCACAGCTGCTATTTATAATAATTTCTTGCATGTCAAAAACATCTTTTGGCCCCAAATCTGTGTTGCTCATGAATGTGTCTTACAAAATAAATGCTCCAATTGTTGTATTACTAATAGGATTAAACAAACAACAGTGTCCAGAATATTTCCAGCCATTTGTAATCTTAAAGAAAAAAATTCAAAGTAACAAATTTAAAATGAATCTTGTGCTTTTCCTGAACAGGAAAAAATTGGTGAACCATTTGACAGTAATGTGACAATAAAATAAAATTGACATCCCAGTAGGTTACTTTGCGTTTTTTTTATAGCATGCTCAAAGTTAATGTAAAAACAACAATCTAATTAATTCATTTTAAAGAGGTTTTACATACAGCCTCTGGTACATCCAGGAAATTTAAATCAATGTTGTGATTGTCCAGTCAGTTACAGTGCTATTGAACAGTCTAGATATTAATATAGTGTAACAAAAGAAGAACAGAAACTGAAGGTTCAGATGTCAGTGGTCATTTTATTTTCACATACCAGTTTTACATAATCACACCATGTTTTAGGGTGATTATGGCAGAAATATTCACACATTTCTGTTTTTATATGATTGTTTTACCAGATTCTTAACATTTGAAAATATTTCAGCTGTACAGCCCACCTCATTCAGTACATTCAGACTTTCTAGTCAAATTGAGATGAATGTGTTCTCACACACAAAACATGACAGCCACTGAACTGCTTTGCCTATGTCCTGAGGGAAAGTAATTTCTTGGTTATACAGATTGTTCCTTTGTACAAAGGAAACATATTGGACAACTAAAACCTGACCAATTGGCTTGGTTAAGAATTAACCATTGCGAGGCATTGTCTCCCAATTAGGTTTTTGCATATGCAAACACATTCCTGATGAACACATTTAACTAAGGAAAACATTTACTTAATAAGGTTAGGCCTTTCAAACAAATATGGTATTTTTATTTACTTGGACGGTATGCCATTTTAGAGCTAGACCAATGGTGTTTAAGTTTTGGCAAGGCATGTTGACTCAATATGAAATCTGGCAAATAAGGAAAGCAAGGGCAAACAAAAACATGTCCTGGTAACTAGGTTGACAGATAAGTACTTTCAAAGGCAGTCTCTGGCATCAGTTATATCTGGCATAAGTTAATGAAAACCTCAATAATGTTAAACAATATCAAATGTGGAACGTTCGGTCAATGCAACTGTAACTGTATGTAAACTAATGAATACATAAATACAAAAAATGTATAAAACGAGACTTTTGATGAAAAACTTGTTTTTCAAAGCTGGATTTTGGTAAACCATTTAATGAGCATTAAAGGCGTCCAGAAACTGTCAGATCTGCTTCAAGATATTTAAATATTGCTTTTAGTCCTAGGACCATTTATTCAGAAATTGTGTGCAAAAAATAACCATAACAGTTAAGAGTTGTGCGTTAGGGAAAAAATGTATCTTCTGCTTAGCAAATAATCATCAAATGAGGAGGGCTAATGTACTATTCCATCTAATAGTGTGATAAATGTTATCCAAGCTTTGTAATTTTGTGTAATCTTAACCAGTTTCACATTTTACATAAGGAACCTGTTTTGTGAACCGATATAGGTGTGTGGAAACTCAAGAATGGATAGTTATAACCTGTTCGTTTTGTAATTTTCCCAAAGAGAAACATGGCCCACACCTTATTCGCTCAACCTACACCACATTATTTTTTAAAGCTCTGTATCTTTTACAGTCTTTAAACAGTTTTCCTAAACATACATATGTCCATGCAGTGCTGTGTCCATGTTTGTCACTCAGGCTCGGGCCTGTCGGAGGGAGGACAGGAGAAGTGGGATCAGGTTGAGGGCGGGTCGATGTTCCTGAATGCCAAGGGCCACCAAAGCCCCAGCTAGTATTGAGGTCACTTTGGGCAGCACAGGGGGACGAGCCTGCATAACCTGCCAATCACAGCACAGACAGGTCAGTAAAGGCAGTCGGCTGTTTTCTCATACCTTGCTTCAATTGTTTCAATTATACTTCAAGTTCTTTCTTCCAAGCTAATCTGAGTTTTTATCCTAACCAGCAGTAATGTTTGTCACTTGATGTATATGTTCCATCACACTGTTTAGCCCCAACCACAGCAAAATCTCATTGGCGTCCCCAACTTCATGCTTGGTTGGAAGTAGTAACAGACAGACTGTCCTCACCTTTTCAACTTTATGACAGCGTATCCGTCCATCATTGCCAAGATAGAAAGTGGAGAATGCATCATACGTTCTGAGAAAAGAGAGAGAACTATTTCATCACAAAGGAGAACACACACAAAGTCTCAATACAGAAGAGCACCTCTTACCTATAGAGTTGACTTTTGTCTTTTTTGTAGAAGAACACCAGCAGGAAGTGGAGGGGCATGCCTCTGACTCTCCAGCGTGCCTGAATGGAGCCGTTCTCTGGATGTTTGGTTAGCTTTAGCACTTCCATCTGAGCCCCCACATAGTAACACTGACACATCAGTCGCCAGAGCGTCACAGTCAGCTGGTACACTACACGACCCCTTCAGAGATACCGATGAAACATTATATCTAACAGCAGTGGTAATACTTAATGTAACAAAATGTACTGATAACAGTCTTCCTTGTTGACCATACAGTGTCAAATCCTCAACATATCAGTTTTTGCAGTGTTTTTTTCCCCAAAGTCAAATTTGAGATTGACTTAGGTGTGGTATTGCTTCAACATTCAGGTACTTCATTAAAAAGGGTTCTGGGCTTAGGTGACTTCTGCTGGTTTAACACAATGAGGCCTAGGACCTAGAAAACCATTTATCTAGAAACTGTGTACCTTGTCTTGGTGTTCAGAATACCATTGATAAACTCAACATCTTCAGAGTATATGCTGTAGTCATGATTTCTCACAAAAAACCTGGGCAGCTGAAAAACAACATGGCTTGGTCAATAAATAAGCATCCAGGCTCTAGGAAACATTGAAAAAATTAACCCTAGATCTACCTTAGCATTCAGAAAGTATAGCGTCTTACCTCCACCCTCAGCTTTTCATACATCAGGGTTAGTTTTTCTTCATTCTCAGGATCTCCCTTGCTGGAGATTTTGTCACTCTGCATTTCAGTATGACTACAATGTGTGACCTCCTGCATCTTTCCTAGTCTGTTTCCCTTCTCCAAGTGAGATTCCATCTCAGGGCAATGAAAGCAATAGAAGCGAGATTCCAAGTTAAACGGAGCCGGACATCCTTCCATTTCAAACAGGCTCCGGAAAGAGCCTCTCACCCTCAGCTCTGTGTGGGGTTCCTCCTCAGCTCCTACCTTTCCAGTAACGCTAATATCATCTTCTCTGCTCCCATCAACAGTGGTTAAAGGAAAAAGCAAGTCAAAGGGTCTGTTGGGTCCTAAAGCCAGAAGCTCGCTTAGTTTGACCTGCCCAAACAGGGGCACCTCCACCATAGAGTGCTGCTGATCCGTCTCCCCAGGTTTGAGAAGGACACACAAGCTGACGCCATCCTCCCATTCCTCCTCCTCCAGTCTGGGAGCTCTGTTTGGCTGGCAGGTGTGATGGATGGGATGGGACAGCGATGGGTGATTAACAGACTGGTAGCGTAGATGATTTGGGAGAGCAAAGACCCATGATGCACTGCTCAGGGTCCTGCCACTGTCGTTCAGATGAAACTCAGTTGTCTGCACAGACAGAATCTAGTTATGTACAGTATATATGGTTGTGTATACCTTAATTAATGACCATATATATATATATATACTGTACATACATCATACATACATATGTGTTTGTGTGTATATATATATATATATATACAACTAATTTAGTTACATAATATAACAAGTAATTAAGTCACTGCAAAAATGAAAGAATAATATTTATTTGATAATATTTCAATTAAATGGACCTTGTATTTCATTTATTTTATTTAAGTCCAGTGCAAATCAAAAAATTAAAACATGGTCCACCTGACATAAATTCCAGCACTGCTTTCTCACTGGTTGCCTGCCTCCATGGTTCCTAACACACCCCACCCAAAGAGTGACACCCCCTCTGCACACAGCCATTCAAGTTAGGATGCTGGGGCAACCTCACTGGAGATTCAGTATGATGGCATTATCACACAATCCCTGGAGGAACAGAGACTTCTCCCTCCCAGATCCACTGTAAGACAACAGAAGAAAAGGCTAGAATCAATACGCAAAATCTAAAATTGTCTCGTTGTACCAACGACAGCAGATATTCAGGTCTTCATTTGTTCTTTACATTCATATGTATTCATTTAGCAGACGTACAGTCAGCACTAAAAAGCCTCATGAAGAAATGACCTGCCCTGCTGTGCTCCAGCCTGACACATGCACGTCACGCTTTAGTCATACTTCACAAATCAACACAGTCCACCTGATGCCCCGACAAAACCAAACCCCTTATTTAAAAGACTGAACGATACAATGGAAAATTGTAACGGATGAGGGCAAATTAAAACTGCGATTGCTGTCTAATAAAAATCATAACTAGTATTCGTAGCTAGAAATAGCAGCCTGTCAGTTAGCAGTCGTGTTTGTAAACATTAAATTAATACCTGTTCTCAATGAATCAGATCAAAGGCAGTCACGCGTCGGATCACTGTGCAAAGATGCGTAGTATGTATGAGTCTGTTGAACATATACGTTTGTATGATTTATAAAGTATATGAAACTGTGTTCAGCGTAACACAAATGTCACTTCTCTCCGTATGTCCTTGCCCAGCGCCACCGCGCGCCACTGCGCATGCGCTCGTGCCCTTCTAAAAGCGCAAATCTTCAGCTACTCTGACACCTAGCGGGAAACATGAGCTCCTGCAAAAATCTTTGCGCTTTTCAAGGCAGACGCCAACTTTTCAAAATAGAAGGCTGATAAACAAAATAAAATGTTTACAAATATAAAGTCTAGATATTGTTAATAGTAATAGCAATAATAATATTAGCAGTGGCAGTATTAGTAGTATTTGTTGTTGTAAATTTACAGCTGATAACAATAGCATCGCTGTTATGGTGAATTATGGTTATATCATTTACAGTTCTTCTGCACTGTACTATATTTAATCAAATTCATTTTAACAATTTTAGCCAACAATTTTATTTACATATTATTTATTTACATATATTTTAAATGTAAATAAATGAATGATATTATTATTATTATTATCACAGCTTTTTTGAAAAGACAAGTACAATACCTTCACTGACCTGTGCTGTGGTTTAGCGCTGTTCTGAACTGAACTCCCGGCGTTTGAGAGGCAGCCGTGTGCGAGCAGGCCGCGTGTGATCGCATACAGTGTGATCGCATACAGTGTGCTCGAGCGCTTTGTCAGCTGTGATCTGTTACATCCCTCAGATTTATAAAGCACTTCATACCTTGTGAAAAAATATTTAGCGGAAAAATGCCTAAGAAATCTAAAGAAGTGGCTGAATGGGAAGGTGACGACGAAACACAAACAGGTACGATTATTAAAATTCTGTAACCCCACATGCTGATAATAATAACGTGTCAGAGTTGATACAGCCAAATGACATTGGTTTCGTGAAAACAGCTATGCCACTGTGAAACATAATAATGTAATAGAAATGGTGTTGAGTTTATTCATTTCTGGTAAGATTAGCACATTAGCTTTAGACAAAAGTGAGTAGATGTCGGTGCGGAGTTTTCAGTCATTGCATCATTTTGTTAGCATGTCATAATGCATTACGATCGTGTTCGCTTTGCTCACTTTTTATCGTGGTTTCGACTGCAAATGCTTTAAAAGTCGACATATTGACTTTTGATCGAAACCCTGGGAAAGTGCAAATAACGATCAGCTAGGCAGCTCACATTAGATGTGGAGGGTCTTTCTCTTTCATGGTTTTGTCATACTGCTGTCAGTGCGTTTCTGTACTGTCTTTTTTGTGTGTGTAAGTGCATTGAATCATTGGTGTTTTCAATGCACACATTTACCCAACTCACTGAATTTATTCCTTTTATTGTAGACAAACATGTCAAGAAAGGAAAGAAAGATAAGAAGGGGAAGAAGAGTGTAAGTAGTCATTAGTAACTGTGATCTGAAGAGATCCTAAAATAAAAATGTGATTTAAATATGAATATTTTGTGAATCATATATGAAATATGTGAATCAAAGTTAGACTGTTTTTAATTATTTGAATGCACCTTAATTAAAGACCAGTTATTGAATGTCTTCTACAGTTTTTTGAGGAACTGGCCTTAGATAATAAACCAGATAAAGAAGAGGAGCCACCAGTGAAAGAGACACAGGGGAAACAGGTATGAAGTGAATTCACTGCAGTATGTAAACATCTATATTATTAAATATCAATCAGCTGTCAATTATTCCTGTGATGCTTTACTGTCAGCCTCAAAAGAAAAAGAAAGACAGACGGAAAGGAAAAGCAGGAAATGATGATGATGATGATGAAGACGAGGAGGTCATGCAGCGTCTCAAGAAACTGTCAGTGCAGCCCAGTGATGAAGACGAGGAAGAAGAAAAAGGTAACAACATGAGCTCAGAACATCAGTTTTTGCCTCATCTTTCTGTTAATTGGTAGGATTGGATACAGTAATAATTTAAACTGTTATTATATATATAACTTGAAAGTCACACATCACATGTTCATTTACTGGGGTTTTTTTGTATTGCAGTTGTTGCTCCAGTTAAAGGGGGGAAAAAAACCAAAGTGAGTTTCTCTTTTTTTTTTCTATGCTGTACTATTAATGCCACATTGCTGTACTATTAATACATTGCATTGTTGTGTATATAATAGCATATAAGTATAATGCTAAAAATTTCTGTGTTTTGTATGATTGATTTTATGCCATATTACAGGGGGGCAACATATTTGCTGCTCTGAGTCAAGGTCAGAGTGATGACGATGACGATGAAGCAGGAGGAGGTGATGATGATGACGATGATGATGATAAACCCAAGAACAAGAAGGGCTCTAAGGTGAGTTGTTCCTGTTTCTCCTGATGATAATCAGTCAAATGTTAGAGCCTGAGTAACAAACATAAAAATAATCTTGACCTAATTTATCTCCTTCTAATAACAATGTTTATATAAAGTAATGAGTATTTAGATACTAATATGGCTTTTAATAAAGTCAGATAATGTAGTTCAGCACTGCTTGTGTTAAATCTACAGGTTTTCTAGACAGGTTTATTTGTACCATTACTATTACCATTACAGTATTGTCAGATGTTTGACACACACATTCATCACACACCACTTGACTCCTCATTTCCAAAGTTGTATTTATCTTTATATTTTTACCCCAGCTCTCCCTGGACTTCATTCCACTTTGCTTTTCCACATCTGTGCCTTGCAGGAACTTACAATGTGTTCTTATTGGTACACAGTCATTGCTAATCATAGTGCTCATGTCATCTGCCTTGGTTCAGAATTTACCTAGAGCGACCCTATCACATCATTTGATTCATTTTCCATTAACCAATGAGGCTCATCCATTTTGCATGATGTAACAGATACAAAAGATAACATCATATTGGGCTGCTGATGAAATGTTTTAAGGACCTGTTTCTGTATATGTATGTATGTGATTCAGGAAATTGAGAAAGTAACCAAGGGCAAGAAAAAAGATAAGGCTATTCCTAAGCTAAAGGTGGGTACTGGGGAACGTTTCTTAAGCTCTTATATTCTTAACACACTTTCTTTATCTGCATCAGTCTAATACCTTTCCATTTCTTTGCAGATTTATAGCTATTTTCACTTGATGCTGAATCTTAAAACATAGAAACTAACCCTTTCTGTACATTCCAGTCTGCTTTCCTAAAAATACATCCTATGGCGAGTGGCGTCCTCAACACGCTCACTGTCTCAGGATCTTTAACTTACTCTGTTTCTGTAAACACAGGAGGCCTCAGAGGATGAACAAGAGGAAGAGATGGAGAAAAAAGATGAGAATGAAAAGAAAGGTGCAAAAAC
>JBAJNP010005855.1:0-18478 GCA_036877545.1 Yasuhikotakia modesta
GTCTTCCCCCTCCTTTGGGAACCAAGGCTCACTCTACTCGAGGTATGGCGGCCTCTAAGGCCTTTTCCACAGGTGTCCCAATTCAGGACATCTGCGATGCTGCTGGTTGGTCCACTCCTTTGACCTTCATCAGATTTTACGGCCTTGATGTTCAGACCTCTACTAGTACCTCTGTCCTAGCTCCTTAAGTTGAGTTTGACATAGGGCAGGGGTCCCCTCGCTATGGTGGAGTTGGCATCTCGTTCCCATAGCGCTTCGACGCAGCTCGAGTTCCTGAAAGGGAACGTCTCAGGTTACGCATGTAACCCTGGTTTCCTGAAGGGAACGAGACGCTGTGTCTCAGTCCATACCTCAGGCACCCCTGCCTGCGCTTGCTTCTTTCAAGGTCGAAGCTCATAACCCCACGATCTCCTTGTCTCCTGGATTTATTGATCTTCTGACAGGTGCTACTATCCCAAAGGGACACATTTTCCCCCATCACAGCCTGAGTCGGAGGCTATGCACACCTATATTCAAGAGGAGCTAGCTAAATGATTCATCCGCATCAGCAGGCTTCTTTGTCAAGAAAAATGAGTCCATCTGAACACATACAGCATGTCAGAGCAGTCCTGGAATGTCTTATCAAGTATGAACTCTATGCCAAGCCCGAAAAGTGTGAATTCTATCAGTCCAGCATATCTTTCCTGGGTTACATCCTCAGTCCAGACAGGGTTTGTCCTATATCCCTGTCTGCTGTCTTTGACCATTGCTTGTTTGACCATGTCTTTTGTCAATAAACTGGATCTGAACAAGTGTGAAATTCTGTTACACATGGTTGTTATTTTCAACTTGTTCATGGCAGTGAATGTTTGGAAATAATGTTCACCACTGGAGCAGTAATTGTATATGTATAGATGCATATCACACTCAAAAGACAAGGCTGAAACTATAAGCTGTAAGTCAGAATGTAAGCCAACAGTAAATGTAATAAAAGTAAGTTTGGCCTGCTTCTGTGCCAATTTCTGGAGTAAGGATTATTTTGAGTATTTTGTGCTAAATTCCACAATATTTTGCCTTAACTGCACGTAAATGAGATCATTAAGCTTAACTTGAATAGAATTATATATTCAGCTTTAAGATTAATATTTATCCAACCCTACACTTACATAAAAGTATAATCATCAGTACATGGCCAAACTATGCTATGTATTAGTGCACCAGAATTTATCTCAGTACCCTAGAGTCTAGCTACGCAAGTTTAACAGTGTATTTTCAGATTCACTATAGGTTTTTGGTTGTTTGTTCTTTTTAGAGTAATGCCATTTAGAATACCAAGCAGCTCATCTCAACAGCAACAATAGAACAAATCAGATATTGTCTTTTCTTTCTCTTCCAGAGGAACAGTTAGAACTTCTCAATGCTGTGTTCACAGAGCACTTGCGGTTTGCACATCAAGCCCAGTAGCTGCAGATGGGACTGTCTCCTGTTTCTGGAAGTTTTTATTTCTAATTGTGTGTCAGTCAATTGAGCTCGAATGTGATGTAGTTTGCTCCTTGCAAACCTGAAAAGTTTTTGCTTGCACTCAGCAGAGGGTGAATGCATTAGGATTGTAAGTGAAGTAGATTTGTACCTAGATATTGTTGTGCTAATTTTTTTTTCCTGTTTGTCTGTTTTCTCTCAATAGGTGAGGATGACAGCCTGGCATTTAAGGGAAAAGTGACAGTTGAGGAAATCTTTAAGAAAGACTTCAAAGTTCATGACACAAACGCTAAGTGGATCAGCAGTAAGTGTTCACATCAGCAGATGCTTTATTCCTCCATGACAGACCTTCAATTAGCAATGTCTAGCATCAGACAAAGAGATGGCAAAGATTGTCTGACCAAGTCCCAAACAAATTATTCTCATTTTGCACTGAATCACTTCTGAGTGGCAAGAACTGCACATAATCTTTTCTTCATCAAGGTAAAACCTAAATATTTATTTTGCTTTTTCTTGTTTATTTCTTGTTATATTTATATGAAAATAAATAAATGCATCTGAGGGTCAACGTCTCACAGAAACTCACAGTCCCATTTAAAACTTTACTGGTCAAGAAAAAGGCTTCATTTCTACCTGTGACCCAATCTTTTCAAATAATATTATATGTTTGTAGGGGGTAAGTAAATCTTTATGGACATGAGTCTGGATTGCAATGTCTATAGACCAATGATTTAGGCCAAACTGATTTGGTTTAGCTTCATTGAGCTGTTTTCTTTAAGTGTGCACATATGGAAGGTCTCTTAGATACTTGCCATTCTGTTATCTCCAGCCTAATGTCATCTTTAGACCATGTAACACATACTAGCAGAATGAAATCAGCATTTTTTAATTATTTACAAGATTTATGAACACTTTTATATTTTTGTGGTTTTGCTTTTAAGAATCTGTTTGTCACACGCTCCTCTCTAGTGCATAGATACTGTAATCACCTTTGAACTGTGATGTTGGTAGTTGAACTGGATGATTCTTTCACATAAGCTGAAGTATATGACATACTTCATGTTGGTATTTAAGCATTTAGACTAAATGTTATCCTGGAATACTGAAACTTACCTGTGATGAAATAGCTGTTTAATCTGGTCAGTGCTCTCAGTGGTGTTGCATTTAATGTTGAAGATGGTTTAGATGGTGGTTTTCATTCATGTTCCAGCATTGCATCTGTACAGACGCATCAGCAGACCCTCATCGCTCTCACACAGGGACATTAACTCTCCCGCCCACAGTCGTTCATCTCATCTGGCTTTGATTCATAACATAACAAAGCAGTTCAATGCCTAACAAAACTTCCCCTGCTGGAGCGGGTGGAGTAATTTAGGTGGAAATTATGGCAGTGTCTCTGTTCTTGTATTGATTGATGTTCTGCCCATTATTTACGCCATAGTTTTGGCTCGTTATTGCTCATGTCAGTTCAGGAAAGGTAAACAGATCTGACTGATGTGAATAAATGGTGTGATGAGAACCTCTGTTGTTCTGTATCAATAATGATTTTGTGCATGCAAATATTGATTATCTTTTTATTACTATTTTCACTGACTCAATTAAACAAATACATTGTTGGAAGCAATGCATCATAAATACTGCACATTAGGTTTTGGTACCAGAAAGATTTTTCTGGTATTTTCTGTTTTTTTATTTGACATCATTTATTATTAGTTATTTCTCAAATAATTGTTACTGTTTTTTTATTTTCCATTTGTTTCAGTTTTTTGTCAGTTTTTACTGACAAAGACAATTCTCAAAAACACTTTTTCTCATTCAGTTGTCAGCTTTTGTTGTGTGCAGGACATTGTCCACACCATGACTGAGCGAGGCAATGTAATGCAACTTCACTTCCTTCCCAGACCCCAAGCAGCATAATGTTGACACAGGGTTAATGCATTGCAAACACTTCTCTTTTAAAAGTTTTCCAAATATTCCACTGGTTTTGGATGAGTAGACAGTGCTGTCTCAATTTCACCTGAAACTTATTCTGACTGACTTCATCACTGTTTTCATCAGTTTTCATCAGCGATACATCAAGATTTACAGGAATCCTGCAATCCTTTTTCCTGATTCAGAAAACACAAGGTCTTTAGTTCTCACCTGGGGCACGTTTTCAAACCCACATTGGTCAACTTTTTTGAATTTCCAAAACTCATTAATCAGAGGAATGGTGCTAGAGGAACAACCTCCACCTTAGCATCAGTGAGACTAAGGAGCTAATAGTGGACTTCAGTAAAAAGCAGGCGATCAAGCCGAGAGCCCAGTGGAGAGAATGGAAAGCTTCAGGTATCCACAGTGTCATATCACATGGGACCTCTCATGGTCCTGTCACAACACCATAGTGGATAAGGCCCAGCAGTGTCTCTTCCACCTTAGACGCTTGAGAGATTTCAAACTGCCTACTAAGCTGCTCAGGAACTTTTACTCCTGCACCATAGAGAGCATCCTGACGGCAAACATCACCGCCTGGTTCGAGAAGAGCACCACGCAGGACAGACGAGCTCTCCAGAACGTGGTGCGATCTCTGAACGCTGAGCTGAATGCATCATCCATACCAAGCTCCCTGACCTGCACACAATCTACAGCAAGTGGTGCTGGACCAAGGCCAGGAAGATCATGATTCTCACTGTTTTTTATATTGTATTTTTATTCTACAGTTTTATTAATGTAACTGTACATATTTCTTTCTCAGGGGTCAACAGATGTACAAGCATTTCACTGCATACCATATGATTATGTATAACTAGTACAATTTGATTTTGAGGGTCAGAGCTGATCTAGCTCACACTGACTGATCAATACATGAATCAATCAATGATACATGAATCAATCAATGATACATGTAATGTTTAAACGCAAGCCTTTCTCTCAGTCACAGCAGTCTAGTGTTTCACTTATCACTTTTGTGATAAACTATATTACTATTGACTATAAAACTACTGACAAATGTAAATGAATAAAACAACTGTATTTCTTTATTGCTGTCAAAGAGATTTATAAAGAAACTGAATCATACATAAACTGGCAAATAAAAGCTTTTGAATTTTTTTAAGATCAGGCTTGAATCAGCTGTAAGATGCTGTCAGTCACTCTTCTCCATTCTTCACCTTTATCTGCTGTCCCTCTTTGTCTGTAATAGACTCTCATTTTCCTTCTGTCTGCCTGCCCTCATTATAAAAATATTAAAGCAGATATGTAATTGTATAAGTAGAGGAATCTATTGATCTGTCTCTCTTGCTTTGTGTCTAAATCAAACAGATACATCAACATTATTAAGCCACCTGTTTTTTTCATAAACAAGTTGTTGTTCTGCGTGTGTGTGGGAAGTGACCCGTCCTCAATTAACTATTAATTCCATTAGCGAACACAACTTGCGATCACACCTGTTTCAGCCATACATGCAGTTACCGCAAACACAGCAATAAACATTGTGACAGTATAATTTGTTTTTATCCATTACACTGAAACAATTATCCTGCTTTAAAACATCAGTCACAGTGCTGTAAAACGTCAGTTTTAAACAGACACCTGCCTAATATTTGCCCAACATGGAGTGGTCAGAGAGAATGCTGATCTTTTTGTAAGTGCTGTATTGACTGCATACAGCAGTAATATAGCACAGTGTTCCTGTGTAGCTCAAATGGTGAAGCATTGCGTTAGCAGCGCAAAGGTTGTGGGTTCAATCCCAAGGAACACAAGTACTACTAATAAAAAAAAAAATGTATACATTGAATTCACTGGAAGTCGCTTTGGATAAAAGCGCCTGCCAAATGAATAAATGTAAATGTAAAAATAAATTTAATAACAGGACGTGAGGAGACCAGGAGAACGCAAACAACAAGCTTTAACAAAGAGCTAAACAAAACCATAAACACAACTAAAAACTAATTGTTTCTGTAGTGCCCATTTTATGTTCCAATTTCCAATACACGCAAGACCATGCAGAGTCTGGCTGGATTAATGCACGCACCTCTTTCTTTCCATCGCAAAATTAATTTATTTACAAAACATAAATGAAATGTTGTCTGAAATTAGTCCTTAAATGTGATCTTGACGAAAAACAGTTGAAAAATACAAAGTAAGAAGAGAATAGTCAAAAAAACAGTGAACATCCAAACTCTCATTGTCTGACGGCCAGCCATCTTCCTCCCCCATAGTCCAACCTTTATGCCCTTTTGACCCTCCCCACATCTCATCCCCCGGTGGCAGGTTGACATCGATCATAATAAACAATAATGTATCCAAAACCTTTTCATAACCGTATTACATAACAACTACAACAACAAAAATGGTTTCATAAATGGCTATAACAGTTACTTAACAGTACAACAGTCACTTAACTACAAAAGGAACATACAGAGTCTAAAGATTACTCATTTACAAACCACATAGACATATTAAAATTAATACTTTGTAAATGTGGTGAAAGTGGGCTTTGATGAGTAAGTTAAAATGGACCTGAAAGGAAATTACATTAATAATTGCATTCAAAGACAAATACAAACTATGAAGGAGGAAAACATATGCTGTGACTCACAAATGATTCTGGAAAATGGTAAACATTTGCCATCAAAAGAGAATCATAGTTACCTTTATTTTGCTCCAGAACACAAAACGTGTTGTGATTACTGTTTGTTGCAAAAAAGCAGAAATAGTACATGATAAATAACTTTTTTAAAATTAAACAATTCAGATCCAAAAAGGATTGAATCTGTTTGGACAGTCATAGCTAATAAGAAATATTTATGGTTGCTAAATCAGGTAAGTATGGGGATAAAGTTATTTTGGCTTTACTGTTTATTGTTAAATGTGCTGAAAAATCTCTTTCTCTGCCTATTTCACAATGTGATCTCCTCTGGGCCCCATCTAGGCTTTCCATTTTGTATGCAGCTGTTGTGTGTGTTTTTTCAGCTTTATAATGGACAGCTTTCTCACCCAAGAAAGCTCTCTGCTCTTTAATTGGCCTGCTTGGGGCATGCTTTCCTGCGGCTAGCTCACAGAGTTCCAACGGAAGGTGGTGAGAAATAAGCCACATGATCGACCTTGATCAGCATTGCTGATAACTATAAATCAGTGTGAAAATGCCCATTCTAGCAGTAGGCAGGAAACATTGTCAACCCATTCTGTTATTACAGCCTGATATCTGCTTTGGAAGGCTAAGCTGACAGGGCTTCCTCAAAAATACAGGCACCATATTAGAATGTTTAGTAACATTGGTTCAGTTCAATAAAGTGAGGATATTTTTACACTCATTCAGTATGAATGCTTGACCACATTGATATTAATATTGATGCTCTAGTAATGTGTTTAGTATGTGTATTCGGTATCTTTAGAAATAATTGCTTGCAGGTAAACTGGTGTCTAGTTGTAACAGTCAGGCACAGTGAGATCCAAATGCAGCATAGTTTATTAATAGAATCAACATCAGGCAGGCAGGAGTCAAAAAGAAAACAGAAAACAGTACACAAAGCAAATCCACAAGAGTAATACAAAAACGAGGCGAAAGTCAAGAGGCAGGCGGCGAACACTCAGGAGCGATAGAACCAGAAACAAAGATCAAAAACCAGAAATAGACAAACCATGAAAAAAAACAGGCACCACAGGATGAAAGCTGAACAGAGCCATGATGGTGTCAATGGCAGTGGAGCTCTCTTGTGAGAGCTGTTTAAGCTCCATCGTCAATGCCAGAAGGTATGCCATGTGGTCTGGTTCCACGAAGGTGTTGCGTGGCGCTGGTGTCGGTCAGCAGTCCACGCAGCAAATGCTGCTGAATTGGTATGTCTAAAGGTTTTCTGTAATGGAGTGTCGGGCACGGTGAGATCCAAATGCAGCATAGTTTATTAACAGAATCAACATCAGGCAGAAGCGATAGCTTAAGTTTATTTATAAAGTGCTTTTCACAATGGTACATTGTTACAAAGCAGCTGTACAAATGAAAGAAAAAAGCCAAGCATATTTATGGTGTGATTTGAAATTGAGAATAAAACTGATCTAAAAATAAAGAGCACACAAAAACAAGAACCTGAAACAAAGATCACAAACCAGAAATAGACAAACCAGGAAAACGCTCAGTAATGACACCAGTAGATAATCAAGACCTTGCAAAGACTTAAACAAAGAACAGGGCTTGTGTACAGTTATTGATTGTTATAATGGGCAGATAGAGTGCGATGGGCAGATAGTTGTAATTGAAAGTGGTTTGATGTAACCACATCCTCACGTTACATCCTTTGTCCGAAAGGATGATCAATTAGGTGTCAGGTTACACCTAATTGATCCCCAGGCACTCCGTGGCTGGGGGATCTTTGACTCAAGAACATGTAAGCCTGGAGTAATATGGACATCCAAACTATAGAAGCTGACATGTGTGCGGAGAAGACTATCCTGCCACATCACAAATTTGCTGCAGGGGGACACCTCTCCCCCTAAAGCCATAGAAAATTCAACCTGCTGGTTAAATAGGCCCTAACTCCTAGAGGCAAGGTTTGACTGTGTGCATAGGCTAGAGCAATAACGTTCCTCATTTAATGTGACAGTCTTCTTAGTGGCAGCCAGTTCCTGGCTGTGGCCCCCATAGCATATAAAAAGCTGCTCAAACGTATGCCACTGAAAAGCATGTACTGGACACAGTAAATGAAGTATTTCCACAGTAAATGGTGGCGGGCAGAAAGCTTCAAGAACGACCGTATAAATGGTCCATATAAGTGGTCCACCAAACATTTGAGCATTACAGGCAAAACCCATGAAGAAACTGTCACTCTAGTGTGCAGCCTTGACCACTTGGCCCCACGAATTAAGTGGTGTTTTCCCACAGAAACATCAATCAAAAGACGGCAAACCATGTGGGTTCTGAGAGTACTATGACACGTGCCTAGGACACTTTTGCTAAAACACCAGCATTAAAAAACCTGGCAGTAAACTGGGTCTGCATGGTGACAAACACCAACTTTCGAAACGCCAACTTTCGAAATCCCTCTTCTTTTAGTAGAGGGAGCCCCAGCACTTACAATAGTGTTTACAACATCAGTTAGAAGACCAGCATCTCTTAATTGATCCCCCTTAGGGGGCAGACATGAGATTCCAGAGCAAGTCTGCTTCCACATTCATATGCCCAGGGATGTAAATCGCCCTGATGGACAGGAACTTGTCCTGTACCCAAAGCAGAACCTGCTGCACTAACTTGTTCAAGCAGCATGACCACAGTTTTTTCTAGTGATTTATGTAAGAGGCTACTGCATTGTTTTCCACCCGCACAAGGACATGGTAGCCTCTTTACTGCTGGAGGAAGTATTTTAGGACATTTTAAGCCATCATTTCCAGGCAATTGATGTGCCAGTCGAGAAGACCATACAAGGGAGATGTCTGTCCTTACCATCTTGCAATGACAACACAGACCTAGAGTGGGACCCAAAGTCAGAAACTAGGTTCTGAACCACATTACAAGGGTATGAAACCCCTGGTACATAACCCTTCGCCACTGTGATTTGGCCTTTGGATTGAAATCCCCTGGCTCTTAGCCACAAGAAACGCTCTTGTGCAAATACCAGCCTGATACATAGCCTGACACCATTAAAATGCGGAGGACTGCCATGCAGACCTTCCATGCTGTCTGTTTTTCTGAAAGGTCACCTAATTTTGACACTTTTTTTCCTGGATGTTAAGGGATTTTAAAATGGGATGTTAAATGTCCAGAATTCTGTAATGTGGCAGGAAGCAACAAAACATGTAACAATTTGCTGGAGGCTGCACCTGAGGGTGCAAGGAAGGAGCGGTCACTCTCTGTAGGAACTTCCCATGCCCTTCCCTGGGGGGGGGCACCCTCACAGTCCTGGGCGCACCAGCCGTCATGCTTAAGCATGGCTGGGGAGATACCTGACAAATTCATAGCACTTTGCCTCCTGGAGCCTACTGACAACTATGTTGACAGCTTTCCCATATAGACTGGAAAGCAAGACAGGAGCATCATGGAGGAATAAACAATGCCTCTCCTTAATGCCCATGAAGTAGCCACAGATACTGTATCTCTCCATGGAAACCATAGCAGCCATAAACCGGCCAATGGCACAAGCTGTCCGCTTTGTTCTGAAAACAACTTAATCACCTGGTACATTGGCCTGGTACACTTTCATGGTGTGCATGGTGTAAAACAGCCTAACTCGCTGCCTGGAGAGCTTTCCCCACCAGCAAAGATGGCAGTCTAATCTGCGGCCAGCGTACCTTGAGTACCTCCCCATATGTTCTTTTGTCGAGAGAGGAAGAGATGTTGACGCAGACTCCTGAAGCAAGCTTAACTCACACACCACATACACACCACACACACACACCTCAGGTGCAAGTAATCAATGACATCATACAACATTATTTAGGCGTGTTTTACATACATGCTTTACAAAGAATAAGTGTAATCTCATAAGTGTTTGAAACGCAACATCAAGAGTAGCTTTTAATAGGGAACTGTAGCGGTTAACTATGAGGTGAGGTGATGTGGTGGAGGCTTGTGGATGGAGGCTGTTAAATTAAACAACCCTGAAAACAGTACATGTATTTTGATTACACAAAATGCAACAGAGAAAAATTCAAGAAAACACAATGTATTTCTAGATAATAATTAACCATGTATCAACCATCTTAAATAGTTGGTTTGCTTTTTAACAGCAATATTTTCTTCAAATATAAGCAATATAAGTATTTAAACACAGAAGCTGTCTTATTTTTTGTTTTGTGCTGTGGTCTTTTTTCACTTGTGTTTTCATAATCTAGCAGTGTTGGGTTGTAAAGATAGAGAAGAGGTGATTGTAAGTATCAGAGATCAGAACTACGATCACCTTAGCTCTTAGTTCTGCAGTGTGAGTGCTATGAGAGGTGATAAATCATCACACATCAAGCATTGTGGGAAGTTAGTCTGAGCATCAATGTTTTGTGCTGCATTTCTATGTTATGTACTGTGAATTAAGAGTTCTACAAAAAATGTAGTGACTAGTACTTATTGTGAGTAGTACTCATTCATTATTAGATGAAATTACAGTGACAAAATTAGTCTTTAAACAACTCTCTGTTGTAATAATCTCTTACTCATTATATATTACCATGTTTGTTAAAATTATAAAGTGATGCCTATAATAAATGTTGAAAAGTTTGATTTGTATTGAGTATATGATCAGACGTTTATGAGGTTGTTGAATAGTGCTTAATGCAAAAAGCTGGTAAAACCCTAAGAAACGTCAAGAAAAAGGCAAGCAATTAAATTTGACAATCCAGTGACTAAGGTTGGCCCCTCTTGTGACTGTAAAGGAAGGAACTATAGCCACATAACCTGCTCGCGGCTAAAGAAATGCTTTGGCCAAACCGGGCATCTTCCAGTACTGAGCCCTGCCACGCTGCCATATAATGTAGACGCAGGGCTAAATAAGCAAGCAGAAAAAGGCTTCTTCCAAGATTTAGAGATCTCTGCATGGAAGTCTGGGAAATGTGGAAGGCTCCGGCGTGGCTGGCTGGCTACTCAGGAACCTCTCATCTAAAGGCTCTTATGCTGCACAGATTGTTTCTAAGTGGGCCAGCCAATATTCAGCCTAGCTACCTCTGTGCGTGCTTCCGATCCCAGGGAAGAGTTAAGGACGTGACAAGTCCTCAATTCTCTTCATCAGGTCAAGCTGCTAACCCCACGATTGCAACTGCCACTCCGCCTTAGCGGAAGCAGTACCAGCACCGCAAGGAAAGCTAATGAGGGCACCCTCAAAAAGAGCACCTGCAAGGAAAGCAGCAACATTTATAGTATCTGCAAAAAAACAGCCCAATATCACTTCACATGCCTGATAAGCATCTGTTTATGTTGAGTTCACATAGAGGCCAGAGGGAAAAAAAATCAGCAATTCACAGGCTGAAAGAAGATACTCCTCTATTCTTTGCAGTGGCATCTATGAGAACAGAGATTTAATAGCCTTTTGCTCACTGCACCTAAACCAAATCGACAACTAGAGATGAAACAAATAGTGTGTGAATTGAGTCAGGGAACTGTTTTAATGGTTCTTCCTGAATTATATTTGGTTTTATTTCATTGGTTCTGTGCCAGTGGCTGTTGCAGAAAATATTTCAAAACTTCACCAGCAAGTACCTGTGCAGCTAAAACAAGTTAAACTGCATGTTTGTTATTTACAACCAAGTGATTCACAACCATTTAGATATTTATGACTGTAAATTGAATCTTGTAGAGAAGAAGTCCCACTGCAAACATTGCAGTGTGAATGTGGCCTACATGTATTAGACAGAGAGCTACAAAAGACATGCTGCCAGAGAGAGGCGTGTGAAGAACTTGATCAGAGATAATAATAACCTCAGACCAAATTGAGGCAAAGAGGAAATATTGAGAAAGAGAAGATGATAAAAAAGGATAGCCAGGAAAAATGAATTCATGCCTACAGGGGGTGTGTGGGGGGGTGCACTAGAAAGAAAGTGATGGTGAATTGTGCCCTAAAGACACAGCAGCAGCGAAAAGGTAAGTGCTGTGTCTCGGTGAGTGACCCAGGGATGCACTACAGGAAGTGGTGCGTGCCAGTTCTTGTTTACCTCTGTCTTGTTTATCTCACCTCTTTTAAGAGAATGAGAAAGTAGTGAAGAGACGCAGAGTTTGCAGAGACCAGGAACTGTCCTCACTGTTGCTCATAGCAAAACATACCTGTGAAACATGGGAGTGCAAATAAAATGGAATACTACAGAACTGAGTGGAGGATGTAAATATTAGCTATTTAATATAGCTGTTTAGAGTCAATTAAATGGTAACAAAACAAGTTACATCCACAAATAAACATTTTGTTAAACAAATCTGCATGTTACCATAAGGCTTACTTTTAAATTAATCCATAAATATTTTGTTGGTGTAAAGTAATTTGCTGGGTTGGTTTGATCACATTACACATAATTAGCACAGAAAAACATTCATTTTGACACATTATACAAATTGAGTTTAAACTTAACAAAAACAAAGTAAAACATTTAATTTCACTTAAATTATAAATTTAAAATATTATTCACAGATACAGCAGTCATTTGCTTACAAAGTCTTTGTAGAAATTAGATAAATTACTAAAAACAAAAATGACTATGCAATAAATTGATTTTATTGTAAAGCTATTTATTACATAGCTGTTTTAGTACTACAGATGTAAGCACTGTTAACTACAAACATTTCTCGAGCTTTTAAACAGCACATTCTACAACCGAGAATGACTGATAACTCTATAATTTGTTTTTATCAAGTGAAACATGACAAAGCCAAATCACTTAAAGGTCTATTTTTATACAGTTAGATATGACCGAGGCTGTCCTGCTTTGAACTGCAGTTTTGAGTGAAAACACAATATGGTTAACTAAAGAATTTGCATTTTTATATATTAACTACTTTACAAACTTTAAATAAATTACATTAAAATGCCAATACAATTACCATTTTGATTATAGAAACATTAAAAAGAAAAAAAGCCCAGACTTTGCATCATAACTACACTGCACCATGAATCTTTTTTTATACATTGTGTTCATGCATTACTTGTTATAATAGATGAATTTGAAACAGTGCAACTTAAAACCATTAGGTGTTCAGTGTTTTGAGGAATAGTGCCCTGATTCTGACCAATAGTAACTTCCATGTTTCTAAAAGACGACCAAGGTTTTTTTTATGTAAAACAGTGAATTTCGCACAATGGTAAGAAGCTCATGTCCCTATTTGACCGATAAATTGAAGACTATGAAAGATGGCGTTTACTCTTTCACTGTTTAACTTCCGAGCATAGACGTCTATTACAAATACAAAATACGAGTCATGTGTGGTCTAATTTTACTTTACTTTTAGGCAATGTATGAAAAGTATATACAATATAGCATGCAAGTTCATATTACAAGAAAAGGCACGAACCATTATAGGGGTGGTCGATTTTATATTTACATTAACTTACTATTTTTACTATGAGTAGTAGTTAAGATACAGATCAGTGCAAACTATTAACCACTATTTACTGGCAGCAGACATAGGGGAAATCGCAAAAAGCAATCAAGCGTCGTAGCCAGACAGCAAACAAAAGAGTGATCCAAGGGCAGTCTGGGTAATAACAAAAATCCAACCACATGGGTAAGCGTTGAGGAATGTGGCAAAACAAGACTTCGCAAAAACGGGTTTGCAGAGTCCAGCTTGTAAAGAGTCCTTTCCGTGACTTTCCATGGCTAATGGAATTCAGGTGTTATGAGGGGGAGTGGTCAGCCCAAGGTTTGAGGACTGATAGGAAATGTAGTCGTTACCAATTAGAATTCGGGTGATGGTTCCTGCTGATAGCCAGGAGGAGGCGGGGAGCTTCAGACGTAACAGTTTGTCACCCCAAATCAAAACATCATAGTGATTGTAAACTCATTTATCAAATCAAACAAAAAACAAAAAATGAAATTCCTAATAAATTAAAACTTTATTATAAGTAATTAAAAAAGTAATATAAGTAATTAAAGAAGATTTTTCTTCATTTTTGCTAACATTTGTATTAAATATTCAATATAGTGTACTGCTTTCAAATATTAAAAAAGAAATCTGGAAGCACTGAAAGATTTTTTAAAAATGTATGTTAATAAGAATGAGCATCTGGATAGATGTAGCTTCCTCAAAATTGGCAAATATTACAGTGACATTATCACAATTATATGCATAGTATGTACAGTATGAGTAGTAGTTATCAGAATCAGGAAAGCTTTTTTTAAGCCAAGTGTGTAGTAATGCACTCATTCATGCATTCTTTTTGCATTAACTGTTTTATTAATGCCTCCTTAGCCTACAGCACTTTTGTGTGGTTTGCAAAATGTGCATTAACAAAGCAGGTTTCCATTATGAGTGTTTTAGATCAGTAAGTGGTAAGGGTATATTGTTGTTCGTATACTGCCTTTGTGGATGTTCACACAGGGGCCTGTATCTTAAAATGGAACGTTGAGACTTCAAACTGATTTCGCCAAATCGGGTCACATTTGTTAGCATCTTGATTTCTGATTGCAAGAAATTTCTTCATCGCCGTCTATTGTGTCTCCATATTGTAAAGTCTGGGGGCAGGACATCGAAATCCTGAATGTATAGGGCCGTGATATTTAAATGGAGACAGCTTGTTGTCAGCCGCCATATTTATCAAGGTCTGATTATTTGTACGACGGGATTGGCAGTCTACAAATTGCTTCATAAATCACATGTGATCTTGATCGTAAGATCATTTGTGCACGCAGATTTACGCTCATAAGGGCCAGGGTGTGTGCACAGCCAGTCAGAGTGCAATGAAATGAAGCAGAATACAGAGAGGAAATGTTTTACCCTACTGTTCTAAAAATGTTCAAGGCACAAAGTGCTGATACAAGCATGCAACAAATTTAGAGCACTTTCATTGCTATGTGGCTACCAACATTTATTGTAGTGTGAACATTTCGGGCAAACAAACTTCGAACGGAAAATATTAGAATATCTACAAGTCCCACCCTCACCCGAAAAACACAGTAACAGAGATTCAATCACAAATGTATTAACAGTCTGTTAATCTGACATGTTGGCTAACAAGTACATCAATAGAACTCTAGATAAAGTTCAGCTCTTTTCACGTTCATAACTGCAAAGCACACGTCTAGGCACAGGTATTTACGTGCCAATTTCAATTTAATAACATGACAAAAGGAGACATAAACAGGACTTGGATGTGTAAGTAAACTGTTTTTTGCAAAGTCAGCAAACTAGCTTATTTTTAACGGTTCTGTTACCATCTACGGTGTAGAACCCCAAATAATTGTCCGCTCAGGCAGTTGTTAGGTTTCGTTTTTGAAACTGTTTGTGAAACCGACTATTGTCTTATTTGCTTGAATTTGGGATACACTACAATATCCAAAAGGAATATTGTACATAATGAGCTTCTGAAACTACAGCCCAACATCAGGCCAAAGGAAAATTACTAGTCAAAAAAGCAGGAATTTGTCAGGTCGACAAATGATTGTTCTGGCATCTTATCAGCTCTTATCAGGCCTAAAAATACCAGAGGAAAGAGCACATTTCTTCTTACAATCTCCATAAAATAAGAAAATTTACTATTCAGCAGATTACAACAGCTATTAAAGGGACAAAAAAAACATGGTTTGGGCCATTATCATTCATCCCACCATATGTTAAGTAGCTCCTGTATTATCGCCATCTTAGAGTATTTTCTTCATATTTCTGCATTTTGACAATGGTATAAAAAGTGTTAGTTGCATTCCACATGACTGCAGAGATCTGACCTATTAGAATAGCTATAATTTCTTTGCTTTCACCTTTGGCTTTAACATGATGCCTAAATAACAACTGTTTAATGAAATTGGGTCCATTAAATGTGTCAATCACTTATAAGGGAACCTATGTATATTCCTTCATTATAATCCATAGGCATCACCATGTATACCATAGACTGCATAACTAACATAGTAAGACTACATAATGCTTATAATAATGCAACACTGTAGTCTATAATTTACAGGGCACACCACTAACGTTGCCTTTCATCCTCTCTCTATTCAGGTTATGAGCTTTTGTATCGCACCCGCGAGGGTGATGTGGTCCGCTTTAACATGGAGACCAACAAGAGTACAATCCTGGTGACAAACAGGAAGTTTGTGAGTGTCCTTTGTTCTTTTTACCTTCCTTCACCCTAAGTCATGAAATCCTTTGCAGAATTGCTCCACAACTCCACAAGCAGGCAGCAAGCTGCACAGTATAAATTTCATTACTGTCTTACCCAGCAGGTCATTTGGTGCTGATAGTTGTATTGTTATTAATAGAGTCAATTCCATCCATCATTAGTGCAATGTTCTGTGTAGCTCATTTACAGCATGAGCTGAGTCAATGCTAACTCAAATAAGGCAGGAACACAAAATGTCATGTTTGCTTAGACTCAAAAGGGTGGTAGCCCTTATTAGTGTCACACTATCATTGTGAAATTTTGTCTGTCAGAGCCATCTGAGTAATGTAGTAATAAAACTATTCCTGCTAAAATATCTTAGGCTTTTTCTGTCTCTTTTCAGGAAATGTACAAAGCCAGCAAGTATGAGATTTCCCCTGACATGAAACTTGTTCTGCTGGCCTACAATGTTCAGTCGGTAAGGCTTGTGTTTGTCCTAAAGTGTAGATGTGTAGTAACTGACACAAGACAAAAGGACTGTGACACTCTACCAGAACCAAACACATGTGATTTCAGTGACACCAGCAGACCAGCCACACAAACACACCTGCCAGCTGAGAGAAAGACTGCTCTGTCCTCAAGGTCCATTTTTACACGTTTCACTTTTTTCTTGCTTTCTGTCATTTTAGATTAGTTCATACCAAACAGGCAGAGTGGATAAAACCTTTCTTGGATTTTCTGGCAGCATGAAAACTTCTGCCCATTTTATATGGCCAAGCAAAAATGGATTGTTCAGTTCAAGGAGTCAACCCAGGAGTTAACCCACTGTTACCTCTGGTTCAGACTCATTCAGCCAGCTTGACTTGGGGTGGATACCATGGTATACACATGATAGAGGCTGCGTTATTCCCCTGATAGTGGGGGCTCCTGAACCTCCCCTCTCAATAAGTGTTGTTGAGATCATTCTAGAGTTCCAGAGCGTTGTCTACTTACGACTATGACCTGATGTGGCAAGTCTTTGTATCATTGTGTGAGTAACACCATGTTGACCCAGATTACTGCCCTATTGATTCAGTGCAGGAATGCCTTCAAGAGTGCTTTTTTTCGATGGGGTTGAGTTCCTCAACGGCACATAAACCCTTTGTGTTTATGTGGCAGCGGTTTCTGTTAGCCATGAGCCTGTTGAATATATCAACGGAGTAGGAACAGTTTTACTTTGTGTCCAGTTTCCATGTTTCTTTTTTTCTGATCTTCTGTGTTTAAGTCATTATTAGTTTTTATATGGGTAAATTGTCAGCCCCTTCTTTGATCCCTTTTTTCTGATTACCCTTACCTGTGTCTTGTTTAGTTAACTCCATTCGTCTTGTGCTGTTTTTGGTTAGGTACAGTTAGGTGTAACAGTCATAGACTATATATGCAGATTATTAATAGCAATTCACTCAAACAAGGCCAAATTACTGTAATGCCAAACATGAACTGTTCTAGAAACTATGTTCTAGATGTACTCTCAAACAATGTTATCAACCAAACTCTGATGTGGATTACTGAAAAAAAACCCTGAAAAACAGCTTTTACATCAACCTAACAATCCAGACAAAGTGACTCTGTCTGGCTGTGAAAACAAAACAGTCCTTTAAAACTAATCACTAAAGAACAGTCAGAGACACCAGAGTCCAGAGCACCAGTTGATGAGATCAGTTTGATCAGGGCTCCAGTCTTGTACAGCAAATGGAGAACGAGTTGGAAAATGTGTGATCAACACTGGGACAGTGACAGCAAAGCATTTCAAATGCACATCACAATAAAAGGTGTGTGTGTGTGTGCTGGCTAGTCTGTTATTCTGTGCCTGTCCCAGCATCACCTTGATGACAGGCTTGTCCCCTAGTTGTCATTGAATACACACACACTCACTAAGATGTGCATAAACATGTTCTAAAGCTCTGTGATGGTGAAGCATGCCCTTCACATAGGATTTCTTACCGTTCTCATTTAATAAATGCACGACTGTTCAAGAAACAGAATGATATATAATTACAGATGGCAAGTTTACTGGTCTGCTATCTGCCTGCTGAAAAATAACACATTGCAAGGGACCAGTTTTCTTACATCTTAAATTGTGGAATAAGCAATAGTATGTCTAAGCACAGGAGCTGAGGAGCCACCAAATTTAGAGTTTATAAATTAAAAAATACTCCTTTTAATGTAATATAAAGTACACTTATATATAGCATATATACTATATCCCTCAATACCGGGAATGCAACATTGGGAATGCTCTCTCTCTTTCTCTCTCTCTCTCTCTCTCTCTCTCTCTCTCTCTCTCT
>JBAJNP010005856.1:0-27514 GCA_036877545.1 Yasuhikotakia modesta
CGAGTCGCCATTTTGTCTTGAACTTCACAGCGGCACTGCAGCAATAACATTAGCGGGGGCGGGGCCGTTTGGGGGGGTGGGTCTATTCAAACTATGTTTTCTGTTACGTTTCATTTTCGTGAGGAGGGGGTGAGTGAGAGGCTTATTGCGTAATAAGCCCCAGCATTCCAGCCTGAGCTGTTTTCAGGCCCTCATTTATAAAACATAAATTTAAATGCTTTACAGTTGTTCAAAATGTCTGGAACTTTTCCTATGTTCTTTTAGGTGGGTAATACKGCCATTTTCCSTCAAGACTACAAAAATTTTGATTTTGACTCTAGGTCCCCTTTAAGTACAGAAAACTAACTTTAAGTATGTTTTTTGTAGAGGAAACCGTGCATAAGTCCTCTATTAATAAAAACAAAAAATTAGCTGTAAATGTGAAATTGTTATTATGTCATGCTTATACACCTCAAACACACACAAATGAAGCATCTGTCAGCATTTTCCCCCTCTTTCTTTTTGTTTCGGCCTGTACGCAGAGCCCCCTGTACCTCCTGTTTAAAAGCCTTCTGCTTTTAAATGCTAGTCCTCCTGTGTGGATTACATTTACAGCTTCCCTGTAGCTTCCTGCTGGTGGTGTGGCTCAGTGCCATGTATGTGGGCAGCAGCTGTGAGGAGAGGGAATGGGAAACATGTGAGGGCAGTGCCAGCGGGAGGAAGAGCAGCGTATGGAGCAGAGAGGAAGAATCTTAGTGACTTTAAACTCCGGATGCTTGTCAGGACACTACTGTTCATCTCTACTGATGTGAAATGACTTAAGGGAATAGTTCCACCAAAAAGGAAAATTCTGTCATCGTTTATTCAACCTCATTTAGTTTTGATCCTTGTTGACTTTCTTTCATGGAGCATGAAAGATAAACGCAGAGCAGAAGGACTTGTATTGGGGCTGACTGTCAAGCTCAAAAATAATGCAAAACAAGTATTGCAGTGAAAAATCTTTCGACGAGTTCTGTAATTGTTAATTCAGGAAGAAAAATAATTTTGATTCTAGTTATGGTAGTTATTTACCAAAAACATATTTAGCTTATTATAGTATCACCTAGTGTACAGCGAAGGTGTGTGCACTAATAAAGGTGTAAAGCTGTCCAAAGGTTCTTCTGGAATTATGTGACAGGATTTGTGAATTGGGTCGTGTGCATTTGCTAGCGATTCTTAATTCTCTTTACAGTAAAGTAAATGTAAAGATTCTGACTTGTAAATTTATTCACATACTTGTTTTGCTTGTAATTACAGTTTGTTCTTGTTTTGCGAGAGCTACAGCTTCACTTACACTGACAATGTTCTGACTAATAACTTAATATTAAAAGTATTATAGATTGTAATGGTGTATTTACAGGGTTCATTTGTCTGTTGATTATTATAGAGATGCATAATCTTCAGTCTGAGGGTGTAAATATCACGCATCATCTCAATAGTACAGCATTAACACAGATGACTAATCAACAGCATTCTGATGCCTTATCTGGAAATGTATCCTTTTGGTTTTGGAAAACTCTAGTCAGTCAGCGTGTGTTCCTGTAGCTTAGTTGGTAGAGCAACATGCTAGCAGCACAAAAATTGTGGATTTGATTCCCATGCAACGTATGACTGATCCAAAGTCCCTTTGGATCTGCCAGATGCATAAACGTGAATGTAAACTAATAAACACGTGAATGTAAACTAATATACGTGTGATTGTAAACTAATATACATGTGATTGTAAACTAATATACATGTGATTGTAAACTAATATACATGTGAATATAAACTAATATACATGTGATTGTAAACTAATATACATGTGATTGTAAACTAATATACATGTGATATTAGTTAAACTAGTATACATTTAGTTTATATTGTATACCTGCTTACAGTTTCTTAAAAGCAGTATTATAAATGTACTTTTGTAATAGTTTGCTTGGTCTATAAAATAAGCATTTATAGTAGCATAGTTACTTCATTCCTGAAGAGCCTTTCTGTGAGTAAACGTTCAGCCAAAAAACAAAATCTCACACTTTTCAACTCCAGCTGTATAAAATACACTGTATTGTATGAGTGTATTGTATGTGTTTATTCTATGAGTTTATTATATGAGGAGTTTATTATATGATTGTATTGTGATAGTGGTGATTGTTGTGTTGAGTAATTCAGGGCTGAACTGGAATCAGTACACAGCACAGGTGACACTGAGACTCTGCCAGAAACAAACCCATGAGTTTTTCTGGCCCTGCCATCGTGGGCACCATTGTTTCATTGTGTGCCAGGAAGCAGCTGCTGCAGATGGACTTTGCAGGCCTGATTTTTGGCGTTGAGGCAAAACCCATCCAGACCTTCACAGAGGAGCAGCTTTGATCTCCTTCATTCTCCCTCTCTCACTCTTCCTCTCTGTCATCTTCCCCTCATTTCTGATATCAAATATTTCCACTTGGCTTGTTGTCAAATACTTCAGCAAAGTTTCTCTACAGTTGTGAACAGAAAACACGGTTCATGAGGTCTGCTGCTTTTATACTCCAGATGAAAGTATTTTCATGATGTCCACCTAGACACTGATCTTATTACAAACACATTCAGATTTTATTCAGAAACTCAGATTGCTGTAAATGTTTATCTAAATGTCGCTGAATGGGAGGGTGATGGTAATATTTTAAGATCATATATATTTTACCTCAGAATTGGCTGTGGTCATATTGCGACAGGCCTCTTTCTAATCATTTCTAATCATTTACAGCCTTAACCATTTCTAATGAAATTACTTGAGGTGTAAATTATTAGGTAAATCTTTATCATAATAAACTGTATGGTTTCTGTGACTAACATTTAGCATGTAGAAATATAGAGGCTGAGCACTGACTGGTAACTTTCTTCCTCCATTGGCTGTGATGTTGCAGATCCTGCAGAGGTTCTGTCTGGAGCAGAAGCGTGTGGCTCAGCAGCACTATGGGTCTGATTCAGCAGATGGTTCTCAGCTACTCTCTTTGCAGGGCTGATGTTGCTGTGCTCTGAACCGCATGCCTCCCTGCTCTGATAACATCCTCACAGGAGACCCAGGCCTGATAATGTTGCGCTCAGTGTCTGTCAGGTGGTTTGTTTTGGCTCGGACACAGAAATTACAGCTGAATTGCACATTATAGAATTAATGTGAGATCTGCTGAATGTGAAGTTTAATACCTGGTTGCAGCTTTTGTAGGAGCAATGATGATATCATCTTCCTCCTATTCCTCAGTTCCCAGAATGTGGATTCTTTGGCTTCTATGATAAGATCTTGCTGTTCCGCCATGACCTGAACTCAGACAATATCCTCCAGCGCCTGCTGTCAGCAGAGGACATCCATGAGGGAGATCTGATAGAGGTCGTCCTGTCTGGTGAGTTGCCTTTACTCTGACTTCGCTGATATATAACATATATAACATGTATATATATAACATATGACAACCATCATCATGAACAAACTTTTGTGTGTTATACACTTCTATGCTGCAAAAGATCACATTAGTAACACATATTTCACTTTATTATGTCTTTGTTACATGTGTTACAGATGTTACATTTATAAACTAATGTGATGCCATAGAAAAAACATGTTTCATTCCTCAGTAAACCACTAAGTAAACTTTCCTTCAAAGAATTGTTTAATTCTTACCTTTTCCATTTTCCACTACAAAAGCCTTTTGTGAAACAAAAAGGTTCTGTGGATGTTAAAGGTTCTTTATGGAGCCATACAGTCAAAATAAGTCCTCAATAGCATTATTTATGACTATACTTTTAGAGTTGTTAAGGAGTGTTGAGGAGTATTTTACGGTAGTATTGAGACCATTTACCCACTAGACACCAGTCAGATTAATAACAAGCCCTGGGTTTAAGTTTAAGACTAATTTAAACTTAATTAAAAATACAAAATACACTAGTTCAGTAAAGTACTGCACTAGCCACAAACCACAAGCAGGCACTCATTCCTAGTTAACTATTATAAACAAATTATAACTTCTGCAGAATTCTTCACCTAAATCTTGCAGTTACAGCTGAATATGTTAAGGGTGCTGGATATGTGTGCTGCTACTTAATTGGGACCGAACATTCAGTTCTAGTTATAAAAAAGTGTGTGAGCTGCGTTGCATATTGAACAATTCCTGAACCCTGAGAGTCATTTCAAAACACCACAGCTCCAAAAGAGATGGAAAACGAGCCTTAAATTCCCCCAAACAATTCCTCAGTAAATGTCACATGATCAGACATGACACAGATGCTAGCATACTGCAGACGAGGGTCAAGCAGCCAGTTAACTAAACTAAACAACTAACAATTTAATAAAAGTACAGAAACAAATATAAACATGTGCATGAACAAACCACAAAGACACATAAATAATATGCATACTTACGTACTATGTTTATTTAGGCCCGCCTGATTAACCCAACATGCAGTTTTAATGTCAGCAGGCCTGCAGGTGTTGAGCTGTGTTTATACCTGTGGTTGAAATGCTGTGTGATGGACTCACGCTTTAACTCATGGTGACAGATGTGACCTTGTTGTGTTGCCAGTTACGCTCTCAGCATCATTACAGAGGTTAGATGTCAATATTGAGGTTAGATGGATATTGTTTAAAGATTGGGTTGAAAATGAACTCTTGTCTCTTTATCTCTGGTGTAATAGGCTGTGAATCGATTTAAATGAAAGTAAACTGTTAGACAGGAGCCAGTTCCTCTGCGGTCTGTGTGAGCTGTGAGGATGTTTGATGAGGTTTGACTTCAGTGTGTTTCAGATGATAGAGTTCATGTTAATGCAGTCAGTGTGAACCTCAGGAGTTCCTCTCAAACACATTTAAATGCATGTTAGCAAGAGCAGCTTAGTTTCCCACCTAAAGCCACGATCTGCTTCAAACATGTTCAGTTTATAGATTACTTACAAAATTTACAGTCAGTAATTTTGGCTTGTCAATGTTTCCTTAGTTTTCACAAGGTATTTTGGGTATGAATTTCTGAAATCTGAACAAGAGGATCCATGTTTGCTGTTAAGTAGTACAGTATGTTATGTAGTACAGTCAGCTGTTTAGTACAGTATGTTATGTAGTACAGTATGCTACATTTACAGATTATGGGGCTTCATCCCACCATGTATTAATGCAAATGAATAAATAATCATTTACATTTATGCATTTAGCAGACACTTTTATCCAAAGCGACTTTTATGATTCACATTATTTCGGTCATGGGTAACTGTAACTGACAAACACATGCCAGTGCTGCTTGTTCTGTGTGAGGGAAACAAACACTTTTTGAAATAGTGTGTTAACAACACATTGTGCTGCATTAGTCTTGTTCTGTGTAAGCTGACTATTAAGCTGACTGTTAAGTTGTTAGATGTGTGTTAGAAGTATTATATATATATATGCATGTTATGCTGCTGGTTAGTGGTGTTTGTGAAGTATTGGGTTGGGCCCACATGACTCGGCTTAGCAAGCAGAAACAATAGTGATTTTAAATATGTTAACAGCAGTAATATTACAACTTCATAGCCACACCCTAGCAACCAGTTACAGTGGCCAAGCAACTGCCCCATTGACTTTTATTGAAAAAGATTAGATGCATCAAATGGGTGGCCTCTTGACTCAGTGGTCTTTAATTATTTCTATAGAAACTGTCCAGCCAGGCCTAGCAACCATCTTGACCACCTTAGTTACCAACATGAATTAGCTGTATCTCATAGATGCCTTTACATCTATGATTCTTTTCTCTATCACTCTGTCAGCTTCTCCCCCCCCCTCTCTCTCTCTCTATCTCTTTCTATCACTCTGTCTGTCAGTTTTTACTGCTCAGCCTTTTGCAAGCAACAAACTTTTACCTCATCTAGACATCATAAAACTTTATTGTTTGACATTTTATTGTCAGAAATTTGTTTTGCATCCATATTGTACCTAGTAACTATTAAGCACAACTAGATGTTATTTGACACAAGTAAAGAAAATGTAACAAATAAGATCAGGGACAAGCTGTACACAGTCACTGAACCTCCGGCTGTTATCAGAGCTTAAAAACAATGTTTTGATCCACTGCCTGAAGATGAAAAGATGAATTTTGAGATGGCATCTCAGAAGGTTCTTATTTGTTATAATGTATGCAGTGTTCTCATGAATGACTCTGTGTTCCATTGCTCTGGACTGCTGCCTGCCATGTGATTCACTGCAAACCTAAATGTTCTACATTCTCTTTGATGTTCAGAGAAATGCTCTCTCTCTCTCTCTCTCTCTCTCTCTCTCTCACTCTCTCACTCTCTCTCTCTATTGCTCTCTCCTCACATTAATTTGTGTCATTATTGTGTTTGGTCTGTGTGTTTGGTTTGCTTTTTTCTCCTCTTGTTAATTCAGTCAGTGTTCTGTTATCTCATCATTAGCTCCTCCGGTGCTCCAGTTATTGATGGTTTTCACCTGTGTCTTGTTAAGTTAGACCTTTAGTTCATGTGTGTAAGACACAAACAACTTTCTTCATTCATCTATTTGAGACTGAAGAATGTCAGAGTTATAAGTGTCAGTTTCTTTTATTGATTGCTGGGAACAAAAACATTAAAAGAACTTTCAAGAACATTAAAAACATACATTTTTCAGACATTGTATTTGTTATTTCTTATATATAATGTTATAAAAACATTATTTAAACATTTAAAAAAGAATTCCACTACATTACTGCAAGAACCCTTTTTATATAATGTTGAGAGAACTTTTAGGGAATGTTAGCCAATGTTCTGAGTATGTTACCTGTTAGCTGGGCTGGTGCTGTATTAGAATGATGTCACACACTTTATGGGTTGCTGAATGTCAATCTGACCTCACTAAATGTTTTACATGATGTCACAAAGCAGGAGAATGTTGGACTTTGATAAGAAGTTATTTAGTTTATTAAGCTTTAAGACATGTGCTCCACCTGTGGCAGTGTGTCAGTATCAGTTTGGTTCTGCTTGCGGCACATGATCTGAACACAAGCGAGAGGTATCGCACTGTTTGGCAATCATCAACACTTCCTGACCACAGTCTCAGTTTGACCCACATACAGAAGTGAGTCAGTTAAACTTTTCCTGCCTTTTCATTTTCTTTCTGCACGAAACAAGTAGTGTAACATAACTCCTGTTACATTCTCCTTCACCTCATGAATCGCATACATGACTCATGATTAATACACCTGAGCCACATTAGTGAATCCCACTCAAGCACACGTCCAGTCTTCAGCAGATCAGACTGAGTCTCTTCTATCTGTCCATCAGTTACAGGATGAGCAGCTGTGAGAGATGCTGGGACAGTGATGGAGAGGCAACAGTTACAGACTGCAGCAAAGAACAAAAAACAATGTTTGGTTGTTTATTGCTATGACTATAAAAGATGCCACAATGCTGTAGTTCTGGTTATCCTGACTAACACTTTTATGTTTCTGTTCTTTTGTTTCATTTGGTTCTCATTTGTATTGTTTTGTTCACTGTTTTGTTGTGTCATCCATCTTTGCCTGAGTTGTCCTTTAAGTTGCATTTTAATTGCAGCTCATGCAACCGTTGAAGATTTCCAGATTCGACCTCACACACTCTACGTTCATTCCTACAAGGCGCCAACCTTCTGTGACTACTGTGGAGAGATGCTGTGGGGTCTCGTGCGACAGGGCCTCAAATGTGAAGGTACAACATTCGCTGTAACAGATGAGTGTTTGTTTAGCACACATTTTTTATAACAGTAGACATATTGTTAGTCCATTGTTATGTGTGTCCAACTTTATCAGACGCTTACAACACATAGCAGAGTACTCTTGGACAGACTGTACTGATCAGAATACTCAAAATAATTGAGGTTATGTTACTATTGTCACAATAGTGCTCTAGGAAGTGAACGACATCTGAGACAACAGTGGACACCATTTAAATGAATTTTGTTTAATTGTTTATCAGCTTTAAAAAAATCACTCTGTGTTTGTAGAAACACGTGTGAATGTATTATATACATTTATGTACATGTAAGTATTTTCATTATTAAAATGTAATGTATTTTGACTAACATATGACATCATCATCATTTTTAACAATATTTAGGAAACCAATAGGAATTCCAGATTAGATTAGGAATGGACAGATTCAGTTTACAGTCAGAATGGCTTTAAACTTTCCCTGCGGGCTCTCAGTGATGTTTGGACTGCTTTGAAGTCCTCTGGTGGACTCAGGCATGCAGTGTGATGTGTCAGTGGCCATCAATACATCTTTGAAGTTGAATCACAGGCTTTTTGAACTGAACCAGCATGATTCTCCAAATGCTGAGTGTCACATACAGACGGTTCATAAAGATCATCGGCTCTGCCTGTAAGGAGCCGCTGGTGGAGTTTCACACTAATACTCCAGCTAAAGTAAATCTTCTGATTGGCCAGTGGTAGAAAACATCAAACTCAACGTTCCTGTGTGTATCTGTATTTTTTATTAAATATTAAGTCATTAAACCCTGGATTTTTATTTTATCCTTATACCAATTATCAGCTGTAACCCACTGGCCAGTTGCATGAACTGCCTGGACTAGTCTTCTAAAGTCAGTTACAAATCAGTTACTTTTTCAAGTTAGTTACAAGTCGGTTACTTTAAGTCACACAGAGAGATAGATTGGTCTAATTTGTATTTGAAAAGTAAGACCCAATTAATTACGACCTAAACTAATTACCCTATAATTGTTAGTTGGTTAGACTAGTTTCTAAGGCACAGTCTTAAATTACAGCCTGTGTTTATAAAACTGGCCCCAGGTTTTACCCTAATCTTGATTTTTAACATCTGTACCGATTCTCAGGTTGTGGGCTAAACTATCACAAGCGATGTGCCTTTAAGATCCCTAACAACTGCAGTGGTGTGAGAAAAAGACGTCTGTCTAATGTGTCTCTGCCCGGCCCCTCGCTGTCCGTCCCCCGTCCTCCACCTCTAGAGTGTGCTGTGGTGACACTGGAGGAGGTGAGTGGACATCTGCCCAGCTTCTGCCCTCAGGAGATGCGTGGTTCTGGTTTTTATCCTGCACATTTTAGAAGCTTTCTAAGAACTACAATTTGATGCTTTAATAAAAATGTTTTACATTTTATGCATTTGGCAAACGCTTGTTTCAAAAGGAAATTACAGTGAATTCATGGTAATTTTTGTGGCAACTTTGTTTCATGGTAATTGAACTCACAAACTTTACTGCTTGCAACCACTGCTGATGTAAAACTCTACTAATATACAGAACTAAACATAAATAATTGATATAATAGGTAACTGATAAATAAATGATTTTTTTAACCAAAAACGTCACAGATTGCAGGTTTAATTCTATTAGTGTTATTTTAAATGTTCTTATGTTGGTTTTGAGGTAGTTAATTTAAACATTCCCAGTAATAAGAAACACAAATTAATAAACACAAGTTTGTTTGAAGTGTTGAGTATTTACTGACACTTAAGTTGTGTAACTCATAATTATTGCTGTATTAATGGCAGCTTGCTGGAGGGAATTAATATTTTAGCAGAGCAGTAGCGGTGCAGGACAGGGCCGGTATTGTTGTAACAGTTTTTACTCTATTGTTCTGTAACTTAATGAATTGTTAAGGTGGAGTACTCAGAATTTTGCTCAGTTCTTTTCTTCACTTCAATAGACCCCAATTCAGCTCTGTCAGAACATTACAACCCTTATGAGTTGATAAGGGTCAAATACATTATAAAGACACTAAACATACTTTTGGTTAAAATTTTATTTTCTTACTTCAAAACATGTTTTTCTCTATAAACATGTTCCTGTTTTCATCCTTAATATCCATCCGCACAAAAATTATCATATGGTTTATATATTACCTCTGATTGGTGTAACAACCCTCCCAATGTTCCCTGTTCTCCTCTACATATCACACATGAACACGTGTTGCTTCTGAACAAAACTGAACCTGTTGTTTTCTTTGGTGAGTGCAGCAGCGCCCCCATCAGGAGGCCGGTAAGCGGATTCCCTCATGGAGCGGTCGGCCCATCTGGATGGAGAAGATGGTGCTGGGGCGGGTAAAGGTGCCTCACACCTTTGTCATTCACAACTACACCCGTCCCACCATCTGCCAGTACTGTAAAAAGCTGCTGAAAGGGATTTTTCGCCAGGGCATGCAGTGCAAGGGTGTGTAGCTATCTGCTGCGCTTCAGTCCATCCAATAAACAAATGAGCAGCAAAGCTCTATGTATAGAGCAAGAAGTGCATAAATAATCACAATAATAATACGTAAAGTAAAGTGTGTTTAAATAAAGTAATAAGTGTGTTTCTCATCAGATTGTAAATTTAATTGCCACAAGCGATGCGCTTCAAAGGTACCAAAAGACTGTCTTGGAGTTTTCAATGGAGGTATGCTCATGGGTTTTCAGTCACATCCCAGTAAACCTGAATGATGGACTGAAATGAAACAGCGTTACATGTGTTCTGTTTGTTCTCTCAGAACCTGCCAGTCCAGGTCCAGACTCTGATGCCACAATGGAGGTGGACAGCATTGATGTGAACAGCGACTGCAGTCGAGGGCTGGACGACTTGGAGGAACCCACCACTCCTGAAGACAAGATCTTCATAGACTCGCCCTTCACGGACCGTGAGAAAGATGAAGAACCCATGAAGACCATTAGGTACTCAGAACATGCAACTGTCTGAGTAACTGCAACATTTATAATGCTGAGAAATGATATCGGCACAGGGAAAATAGTTCTGAATGAGTTTTTCACAGTTGTTAAATCAATGATCCACATCAGTGTAGTTGTTTGCTTCTGTCTTCTCTCTTTGAAGCCTCTCCACCAGCACCAATATTCCACTGATGCGGGTGGTCCAGTCCATCAAACACACCAAGCGGAGAAGCTCCACAGTGGTCAAGGAAGGATGGATGGTTCACTACACGAGTCGAGACAACCTTGTAAGATTCCTATTCAAAAACTGTAGTTTCAAGTTTATTTGTCATATATATAAGTGACAGTGTACATTGAAATGCTGTTTGTGAGGCAGTCTACAGCAGTACAATAACAAGTAACAATAACAAAAACAACAAAAAGACACATAAACAAATAAGGTGCAGGTGCAAGGCTGAGGTGCAGATTTTGCTTAGTTCTTACATACAAGCAGCAGTCTTTACTTTAGTACACTGTTCTTTTTACATTTGTTAAACATAACATTTTGTGACTGGCAGTGCATTAAGATACATTTGATCAGTATTTATGTCCTCTAGACATCAAACTCTTGACCGTTGTGGCGCAAGCACAATGCTTTACCAATAGAGCTAGAGGGTATACCACTTTTTTGTATTGTAAAGCCCTGACAAATAAATGAGTGGAGGTGATAATACAACACTGTATCTTATTATTTTCATCTCTGTTAAGTAGTGCCAACACACAACATTCATTTTAGTGAACTGAATCATTTTAGTGAACGGAATCGTTTTACTGAACTGAATTGTTTTACTGAACTGAGTTGTTTTAGTGAACTGAGTTGTTTTAGTGAACTGAATCGTTTTGGTAAACTGAATCGTTTTAGTGAACTGAATTGTTTTAGTGAACTGAATCGTTTAATGAACTGAATCGTTTGGTGAACTGAATCATTTTAGTGAATCATTTGGATTCTTTATTTGATGACCCAGTTTACCTTTAATCTTCCTCCAGTAATCACATAACAGTGTCCCAGAGGCCTGGTGGCTTTATGTGTCTGTTTTGTTGTAGCAAAATGAATGTTAGTTAAGTAACACTGGCTATCACAGTGTTTAAAAAAATATAAATTCCAATATAAACTGGAAAGATTCATTCTGTCTTTCACGTGGTGTAATTTTAGTGTGTTTCTTTTAAAAGGTCAGTTTTGTCATGTACTCTCATATTGTTCTAAATCTGTGAGACTTTTGTGAGAATGTGATAACAGAACTGTCATGTTTGAGAGAATTAAAATAGCTGTAGTGTGGTCAGCTATTTCTGTTGGAAACTTGTCTGTAGTATAATTTTGTTAAAAGCAGTAATGTAAAGTGTGTGGAAAATCACCCTGTCACTGTTATCTTGTTATCTTTCAGTGAACAATATTTATTCTTAACAAAATCTTTTCATTTGTCTACAGAGAAAGAGGCACTACTGGAGACTGGACAGCAAGTATCTGACCTTGTTTCAAAATGACTCCGGGACCAAATATTACAAAGTAAGAATTTGAAGTAATTCATATATATATATATATATATATATATAAATACAGCCTATAAAATAATACAGGAAATACATGTACATAGCCCCCAGACCTTTGACATTATAGAGAGATAGTTAACTAAGAGACAGTACTTTCCACTCCCACAAATAGCACTTAGGTATCTGGTATGTACCAAAGAAATAACCCCTGTTGGAAACCCTGTTTCACGGCAGTCAGTGAGAGAGCAGCGTTTGAGTGCCGACATCATCTCATCTCTGACACCAGTGAAAGTATAACAGCCAGAGTGAGAGATACACACTGATAATTACTCAGTACCACCCATACAGTTGAGTATTGATACCTGATTAACACATGCTGAAAGCAAATATTCTTGACAGCGTTTAGTAAATCACACAGATCCTGCTGTAATGTCAAATAAAGTCTAACAGTGTTGTGTGTATATATTTCATAAACAAATTGCTTTAATGCACACAATTTGAAATCCTTGATATACTTAAAGGGATAGTTTACACACACAAAAATCATTTGCTCACCCTCATGTCATTCCAAACCTGTAAGACGTTTGCATAAATGTTTATTTATGAGTGAACTATTACCACTAAACTAAGATACTGACTATTACCACTAAACTCAGATACTGATAACACATGCTTATACCTCACCTCACGTAGGTTTATTATACCTCACAATTACAAAAAGTTTTAACAGTAGTAAGTAGGAGTCAGTGGCTTAGAGTAGCTTTGGAGTAAAATCTGGAACGGGACATTGATTTTTACAGCATAAGCACTGAAAGGGCCCTTTTGTTTTTCTTAGGTTTATTTTTCTGTTATCATTAGTTGTCATTAGTTGTTAGTCACACACACCTACAAGTTTGGTACATGTATCAGTCATGTCAACCCAAACAACTTTCACACTGACACACATTAACTCTGTCTTACATGATGTCGGCCATTTTGGATTTTCTGACAAGGCATGCTGTGAACTTTAAAATACTCCTCCCAGGGACATCATGTAATTGTCCCCAAACTTGGTGAGGATCATGCAAAAACATTAAAGTCAGAACTGCAAATGGATTTTTGATATATCTGTGTTGCCATGGTGAGGCGGTAAAATTATGATTAAAAGGGGAAGCCTTTAAAATCTACAGCATGAATTGAACGATTAACATCAAACTTGGCAAATTTGTTTGGTGTGGTGGGCTGATAACATTAATATGACAACTGTGAGTCACAGTCATAGTGCCACCAACTGGCAACAGAAAGTGCGTCACAAACAAAGCGATGGCGAGACAATAAATTTATGGCAAAAAATGGAAAAAGGAAGTGTCTCATATCTTTTGGGTGCACCAAGTGATTTTGGTCAGACTACAGCAGTATGTTTGGAACTAGAGACTAATGACATAGAGGTGTCTAGTGTGATAGTTATAGTCTTATAGAGCATAACAGAGACCTTTTAAAGACATTTCAGCCTTGGTCAGAATAAAGGAGAGATGTTAAAGATGCTAAATTAGGAATGGATTGTAGATATCTTGAATGGTGTTGCTGATAGTGGAGTATGGTAGAGTAGGTAGTATGGTAGAGTGATTTGGTAGTATGGTACAGTAGGTAGTATGGTAGAGTGATTTGGTAGTATGGTAGAGTAGATAGTATGGTAGAGTAGATAGTATGGTAGAGTGATTTGGTAGTATGGTAGAGTAGATAGTAGAATAGGTAGTAGATTTATGGCAGAAAAACAAACAGCAAATGTCTCATATCATTTGCATGCACTGAGTGATTTACATCAGTCTTGGAAAAATATGTTTGCTGTTGTGGGTTGTTCATAATGATGTGGCTTTTGTGAGTCAAAGTGCCACCAACCAGAAGCAGGAAGTGTGTCACTTACATCACAATGACTTTAATATAGTTTCAGTTATTTTCAGAATTAAAACTGTGCATCATATTCTGAGAAGCACCAGGTGGGACGTGTCATGTCAGCTATATTATCTTCTTAAATTTAAACAGACCTTCAGTTAAGATCATGTTTCCTCAGAAACATGAAGTGTTTTTCAAATGTATCTAATTCCAATAGATATTAAATATCACGCAATGCATTACAATATATTCAAATATCTACAAGCCCCGCCCCCTCCCAAAACACCGTAACTGGGATTTAATCACAAATGTATCAACAGTGTGACAGTCTGTTAATGTGACATGTTGGCTAACTAGTACAACATCAGATCTCTGGTGCAGCTCCCTTCACGTTTATAGCTGCAAAGAACACGACTGGTGTAGGTATTGGTATATGTAGGTAGGTATATGTCAACATTTCAATTTAATAACGTGACAAAAGGAGACAAAAACAAAACTTAGATGAGTAAGTAAACTGTTTTTTGCAAAGTCAACAAACTCACTCATCTTTAACTCTTACTTCACCATCTACAGCACAGAACTCAAAATATCTGTCCACTCAGGCTGTTCTGTGTGTTTGGTTTAGTTTTTGAAACAGAGAAAGCAATTGGCTTGATTTGGGCTGTGCAACAACATGTTTAGAGCGGCCGCTACTGGATGAGATGGCAAACAATAAAATAAAAACATAGACTAATCATAGACTGTAAAAATGAGCTACACACAGCACTTTAAAAACCTAATCATTTATTTATAGTTTGAATACAGATAATTCACATCATGTTTGAATGTATATTAAAATATCAAATAAAAATTGACAGTCCTATTGTTGTTTCCTTAACGTATGTGTTTTGTAGTTGTAACACACCCTCAATATTCCTATATAGCCACAAACTATAAAGCCAAGAGCAGGGAATCTCCACGCCCTGGGTGAGACTTCAGGGTGTGTTTAAGACTGTTTTACACACCACTTTATTATCAGCTTGGCACTCTTCAGTCTCCAGTTCCAGGGGCGATAATAGTGTGTTTGGCTTCTGACATAAATTGTTACAGAAAGTTTATGTTTGTTTTTATAGATTCACCTTTGCCAGAATACTACACAATTATGCAAAATAAATGTATAATGTTTGATACAGAAAATAATAATAATAATAATAATAATAAATTCAGAATGTTTTATACAGAACTCCATTTAATGTACCTGAAAAGTTTCACTTTGTCATTTCAGTTTCCTGAAGAGTGAGTTGTGACCAATTCAGTTCAGATTCACGCTGTTCATACAAATAAGTATAACATATGTCCTTCTGTCAGTACTTCAGTGCAGTGATAGAGGTGCAGTGCAGAGAGGTATTTCATTTATAGTAATCTTTTAATTTACACTTAAAGCTTCAGTCCATAATGTTTGCCCCTCTGTCTCAATCTCTATTTAAATTACAAAAATGTTTGTTTTTCCAGAATTTTTTGTTAATTAGTAAAGAACTCCTATTAGAAGAAGCTACAAGCGCTGCACTATACTAGCACTCAGTTTAGTAGCTAAATCTTCTTTCTGTTTACAGTTGTGGCACAAACACACAAACCCAGCAGCTCAAATTATTATTATAAAATCAAATTTCAGCTTTTTGTATAATGAAAAACAGAAAACAGGAACATTATTAAATATATATAACACTTTAAGATAAGATTCAGTTTACTAACATTAGTTTGTTGACTACACTATAGTAATGATGAACACTTTTACAGCATTTATCTTAATGTTTCTTTATATCATTATTGGTTCACCCAAAAATGTAATGTAATGTAAATTCTGTGTGTCTTTAGTACTATGACAGATCACAGCGCCCACATCAGAACCACTCATGACATGTTAACATGATAAAACATGTTGAGTACAGTTCTTATGTTTGTTTTTCACATTTAAAATTCAAATTAAGTTTGAACCTCTCTGGTCACACAAACTGTTTCGATGTCTTCATCGCCTGTTTGGGCTTTAAAATTGGTATTTGTGTTGCTGTCTGTAAGCTCTCAGGTTTTATGAAAATATTTTAATTCTGAGAACAAAGATGTTATGGTTGTGAAATGAGATGTGGGTAATTAATGACAACAATCCATTTAGGGTTCATTTTAACATCTACAAATACATTTTTACGTAATTTTTAAATATTAAATTATATTTGCATTTACTAACATTAACAAAGATTAATATTGATGTTGCCCTACTGATACACTAAATCAAAGCATATAAGCATCTTAAAATGGTTCTTTTGTTGGGTATTGCATGTAATGTGATAAGACTGTACAGTATTAACTCCTCACACACAGCTAGCATGAATCAGGGACGTCAGAGCTGCACATTTGGAACTCATAACCTTTCTCCTCTGAACACAGAAGCCTGTACTTTTGCTCTTTGCTTTCTTGGGTTTGGGGGTTTCAGGCCTGTCTTTAGATAACCACAGCCCACCCCCTTCAGTGGGGAGTGACCACCTCTACACAGTGCTAGCTGTGTGTCGGTGACTCGTCTACACGCGCTACACACACACGCATGTGGACACTTCTGTTACTCTGCCCTGTAATTATAGAGCAACTCATAAGACTGGGTCACATGACTCCCCCACCAAACCACAAGCACTTCATCTTATATTCAGAGGAGACCGCAGGCGCAGTGTTTACTCTGATTGGCCACAGCTACCGTTTTTTCTGTCTCATCTGAGAACAGTTTGGGGGCTGAGCAGAAGGTGGACTCTTCAAGTCAGACTTAGCACATTGTGCTTTGTGATGTCAGTTAAGACACAGTAAGAGGATTCAAGCTTTATGCTGGTGGCAACATCAGAATGAAAAGAGCCGTGTTTGTGAGATTCGTTTAGGTGAGGCAGAAAACTTGAGTTTTCTGAGAGAAACTGGAGGTACCACATGGACTTGGAGAAGACTTGACTTGACTTGAGTGTTCTACATGTTGAGGAATTCTTTGTTCTTCTTAAAGCCAAACCATCTTAAGAGCTGGACATTACATTTGGATTTAAGGGCACATGGATTAACTTTAGTAACTCATTCTGACAAAGAGCAAATTTAAGGTCAGGGCAGTTGAATTATTTCAGCGGTCGTATCTAAGCATTGGTGAGTCAGTGAGTGAAAGTGTGACTCATTGTCTGACCCTCAGGAGATCCCCCTGTCAGAGATCCTGCAGCTGGAGGTCGCGCGGGACTTTGGCAGTCTAGCGTTGGGGGGGAATCCGCACTGCTTTGAGATCATCACAGACACCATGGTGTATTATGTGGGAGAGAACACTGGCGCCCCCCACCTCCATATCCACAGCCCTGCACTGGCTGTAGGGGGTGTGGGGCTGGAAGTGGCTCAGGGCTGGGAGAGGGCGATCCGTCAGGCCCTGATGCCTGTTCCAGTAACACCACAGCCCAGTGTGGGCACCGCTGCAGGACAGAGTAAAGATCACAGTAAGTATCTGATCTCTTCATTTCAGATATCATGTGTGTGTTTGTCAGGCCTGTATGACGGAATAAATAAGGACAGACTGAAGCGGTTTGCATGAAATCAAACACATCTCTCAAGCAGATTTATTGCAGTGATGCTGGACTGATGTTTAATATCCTGATGTGATTTAATTGTGTTGAGAGACGCAGAAGATTAAACTTGTTTGACACGTCTGGATTAACAGAAGCTGTTTACTTATGAAACCAGCACAGAAATTAAATGATATATCAATGCCATGGTTCAATTTCACTCAGGTTTTAAGGCACCAGCAAAGCTAAGTAACATGAGATAATTTTTATGATAATAATACATATGATAATAAAACATTCAGATGAACTGTGTTTGTTTGAAACACCAGGAACATTCAGATGAACTGTGTGTGAACTCAGATGAACTGTGTTTGATGTGTTTGCAGAGGAACTGTCTGTCAGTATTTCAGTATCAAACAGTCAGATTCAGGAGAACGTGGTGAGTAGGAGACTCGTCCTGATGACATCATTCACCACAAACACACTGAAAAAACTGAGAACATTTGTGATTATGTGGTTTAGTGCTTTAATTTATTGTAATTGTATTGACTAAATGAAGTCCCCTGTTCTTCTTCTCTGTCTTCAGGACATCAGCTCAATCTATCAGATCTTTGCTGATGAAGTGCTGGGTTCTGGACAGTTTGGTATTGTTTATGGAGGTACAAATAAAAATGAAGAACTCTTTATGTATACATTACATGGCTGTCTAAAATGCTTTATTCTGATTGGTCAATATCTATTTAATATTTTAATATTTTATAATGACTGCTAAATACAAAATTTGTATTTCTTACAGTCAGCTTCCCTCATAACTCTGTTAGCCTCTGTTGTATATTTTACATGAAATATGTCTTAACTCACATTAATATGTTCTGTTTGACACTGTGTGATAAGCAGATGATTGTACGCTCAGCTGGTCAGTGTTATAACACGCTTCAGCATCTGATCACTCTGTCTGCTGCATTACATGATTGTATTGATTATATTTGATCTGTTTCCAGGCAAACACAGAAAAACAGGCAGAGATGTGGCAATCAAAGTCATTGACAAAATGAGGTTCCCCACAAAACAGGAGAGCCAGCTGAGGAACGAGGTGGCCATTTTACAGGTGATCATTTTGTGGCTTGAGGTTCTGAGACACTGGATGTGAACAGCACTAGAAGGATGCTAATTCTAATGCTAATGCAAGACAGTAAGAATAAGGTTTTCTCCAGTGAAGTCTTTTTATGTTGTGCTGTTCTTGCTTCTTGTAGAATTTGCACCATCCTGGAATCGTAAATCTGGAGTGCATGTTTGAGACTCCAGAAAGAGTCTTTGTTGTGATGGAGAAACTTCACGGAGACATGCTGGAGATGATCCTGTCCAGTGAGAAGAGCAAACTTCCAGAGCGCATCACAAAGTTTCTGGTCACGCAGGTTTGTAAGAAACCTTGTAAGACCTTCACTCCTGTCCCTTCATCTGATACTTCTTCATGTTTATCTCCTTGTGACGGTTCTGGTTGTGTTTGGATGAGACCTGGAGGTCTGGATCTCATCTAAGTTAAATACGTTTGGTGGGTCTGTGGGTTGATTTGAGTCGAGGGGCCCTGCAGGGTCTCATCCACTAATCATAGATGTAAAGCCACAGAGCAGCTCAGATGTGGGTACGATGCTTCTTCATGCAGTTTCACCGGTCAACATTTCAGCAGAAATAAATGGAAAGTTTTTTATCCAACCTTATTTTATTTTGAACTTGTGTTACCTACAAAACCTAGAATACACTAACTCTGCAACAAACAAACAACAAAAACATCCAAAAGTATTAGAACTCCAAGAAGACAATATCTCAGAGAACAAGGTAGAGGCTGTTCCAGCTGCTCCTCTAATGCTCTGAATGACTCTCGTCCGGGACGGAGCCGTCAGATGACAGTTCCATAATAAAGACTGTTGCAGATTCACCAGCATTTGTGTTGCAGTGCGCCAAGTGAGTTGAGTTAAAATGGTCTGTTTTTGCTTTTGTAGGTCCTAGTAGCTTTGCGGCATCTCCATTTTAAAAACATTGTTCACTGTGATCTGAAGCCAGAAAATGTGCTGTTGGCATCTGCTGAACCTTTTCCTCAGGTAAGGACTTCAGGGATTATTATATAACGTCAACATATCAGACTGCTGTAGTGAGACCTTTGTCCCTGTTGCAGGTAAAATTGTGTGACTTTGGGTTCGCTCGTATTATCGGGGAGAAATCGTTCCGGCGCTCTGTGGTGGGCACACCAGCGTATTTGGCCCCAGAGGTTCTGCGCAGTAAAGGCTATAACCGCTCACTGGATATGTGGTCAGTGGGCGTCATTATATACGTCAGTCTGAGTGGCACCTTCCCTTTTAATGAGGACGAGGACATTAATGACCAGATCCAGAACGCGGCCTTCATGTACCCACCAGCACCCTGGAGAGAGATCTCCACAGAAGGTCAGATCACCACTCTGTTAGCCACAGCTAATGATAAACACACACACGACATAATGCTTTCATTTTACAGTACAGAAAATGTCCAATTACAATCAACATAAAATTACTTCAAATGAAAGTTTCTCTTCAAAGTTAAGCAAGAATTGTTCAGAAAAGCAGATTTAGTTCTAAGAATATTTTTTTACAATACAACTATTACAATGACACTTTTGAGGAAACTGTATTTTCAGTTGCTGGTAATGAAACATAAATGATGGACAGAGCATGTAAAGTTGTTCCTCAGATTACACTGTTCAACCAAAATCATTTTGTGTGGATGTGATCATTTGTTAACACTTCATATGTTTTACAAACATTATTTATCATGTTCTTACATCCAGCTGTGTGTTAGAGCAGCTTTTGTGCTGATGCTGCCGTACTGCAGCACAGACAGTTTACAGACGTGTGGTAGACAGCCAGCAGACTCCACACCCCCACGTCTGTTGAGAATAGATCTGTCTGCCCAAAACCTGAACGACTGCAGCGGCCTCTCCCTCTGTCTTCAGGGTTTGAAAAGTGCTCGAAACTGTTTGAACTTATAATTGCTCTACTAATATTTTACATCTGACTGAATAGTTAGTTTTATACAAAAACAAGTAAGAAATATTGTAATTGTTTTTGGCTTTCGCTTAAAATGAAGAGCACACATATGAGATACATTTCTCATGTAAAGTATTGATCACGAATCAGAAATAATAAGCATATTGTGCTTATTCTGTATATTGTGTCTGTTGTACCCCTCACTTGCTTTTCCAAATGCAGTTTGGTGTGTGGATGTTATTCCAGTCACCTGTCCTTGTGAAGATAGAAACTATTAACTTATCATCATAATAACAATGAACATAAACTAGTAAAGACAGAAATTAAACTATTTCAGCAACAAAACATGGTGGCAAAATAAAAGTGGACAAAATGCTTTTGACTGCTTTATGAATGCGCTGAATTTACTTTTAAGGTATTTAGTTGGGACACTTTTGAAGTGAACACTACAGGATATCGCAACTCAGAAACTCAACAAACACCCATAAAAGATTGGAACATGTTGTATGGCAGTAAACAGGAAGTAGGTGGTGAAAGAACGGTCCATGACTAACATTTGAGGCTCCCCCTGGTGGAGGGATGAATGGGAGGCTGCCCCATTCATTACAAAAAGGGCTTTTTTTTTAGTTATTCTTGTCTTGTCAATGAAAACTTTTGCCAAAGTAAAATTAATATTGTCATTTTGTTTCTCAGAAAAAGATGAGTCTTACAAACAAAGTGAAATGTCATAACGTTTTGAGGCTTGTTTATTTTGAGGTCAGTCTAAAATAGTTATTTTGATAGGGAGATCTAAGGCAAAGACATACAGCGATAGTCATCATCCCTTCAGTCACTGATGCATGTTCACCTGCAACACTCCCCAGACAAAATGCAGCTGTTCATGTGGAAACAATATTTAGCTAAATAATGGCTGTTGCTGGTCCAGAAACAGATTTGTTTTTAATGACTGAGAGCTCCATGAAGCAGGTGTCTGTGCAGTGGTGAGTGTGTGTTTCTTTATGATGGACCAGTGCTGGTTCCTAAACTCATACTGCAACATCTGCAAAAACAAGTGCAAAAAGAGCAGAATGTGGAAACAAGAATGAGGGGAAAATAAAAAAAACCACAAATAACCTCAAAAACTGAGGAAGGAAAATATGAATTTGTGTGTATATGAAAATGTTGAAAATGTTTACATACATGTCTCTGTTTTGAGCAACATAATTTAAAACTCATTTAAAGTTTAGATTTGCACCTTTTTGTGTTTAGTTTTGATTCTACTTCAGGTAGTTTATCCCACAGTCTCTCATGCGTTAGCTGCTGGTCTGTGTGTGAATCCTCTACACTCACTAAAACATCACACTGCCAGTTAACATAATGCCAAAGTTTCTTTCAACATGTGTGTGTAAAGATGTGTAAAACTTTATACATTTGTGTTGTTTTTGATGTGTGTTATTAGCGCTTTAAGTATTGTGTTACTCTTTGTAAATTGTGTTTTGATCATGTACTCAAAAACTTTGTAGACCAAATCTGCCTTTAAAAATGTTTTCACATCATATCAGTGTAAATCAATATAGCAGACATTTTAAATTTGAAAAACAAAACCTTTCACAAACTGTGTGTGTTGTTGGTTTTCTGTTCAGTGAAAGGTGTGAGGTGATTAATGAGTGAACTGTAGCTGTGGTCAGTCTGTAGGACAGGTGTGAACTTCAGAGGACCTGACTACTTTAGTTCATTAGAACTTGAGACCAGCTGTTTATGAGTAGTTGGAAGAATATCTTAGAACTGTGAAGTCAAGCAAAGGTCAGGTTTGCAGAAAACGCTTGATTTAATATTTGATCTAATGCAATAACATTTAAAGTGTCTGTTAATGGTCCAAATACTTCCTTGGCATCTTATCAACAAATGTGAGTGTGTTCACCGTCTCAAATTTAACTCCACAGCTACAGATCTGATCAACAACCTTCTTCAAGTGAAGATGAGGAAGCGATACAGCGTGGACAAGACTCTCAGTCATCCGTGGCTCCAGGTAAACAGCAGACATTCCTGTCATTAAACCTTCAATGTTTCAGCTACACATCTCAGCTTTTCTGCTCCACTGTCTCTCAGGACTACCAGACGTGGCTGGACCTGCGTGAGTTTGAGACACGCCGCGGGGAACGTTACATCACTCATGAAAGCGATGATGTACGCTGGGAGAAGTACGCGCACGAGCACAGTTTAGTGTACCCTAAACACTTCATCATGGCTCCAAATCTGGACGACATGGACGAGGACCCCTAGTGGCCAGATGAGCTAAATGCTTAGCTGAGGCTCAAGGGCAGCAACCTCCCAATGGTCTGTTGCTATAGAGACTGAAACATCTCTGATCAGAGTCAGCACAGGACAGGAACTCAACACATGCTGAAACCTCTGTGCATCCACAGTGATGATGATAAGACTTTATTTTCTCGGAGGGTTGAATGTTTTCATTGGAAATGTCTTGATTCTTTTCTGATGCTGTGACAGTATCTTTCTTTTTTTAGGGATGTATGTTCTGCCTGTTAAAAGCCATATTACAGTAATGTCTGCGGTTTAAAGGACAGTTGTGATGGATGTGAATGAAAAACTGTTGGGTTGAGGGATGCACTCGTTTATTTTATGGTTCACAGCCTCATTTTAAGGAATCAAACTGGAACATGCAGGTTTTTTCTTGTTGTTTCCTTCTGTAATGTTCTGCTTTTGTCTTAATGATAATATTAGTACAAAAATGAATAAAATAGATGTACTACAGCAGACAGGGATAATTCAACGAAAAATAAAAGTGTGTCATTAATTACAAACCTTTATGTTGTTCCACACCAGAAAAAATTCTCGTTCATCTTTGAAACACAGATTGAGGTATTTTTCATAAAATCTGAGAGCTTTCTGTCCCCCACAGACAGTTACACAAACATTGCTTTCAAACCCCGAAAGGTGATAAAGACAAAATAGTGAATGAGACCAAAGTGGTTCAGGGAGAATACTATTCGTGCATAAACAACTAAAATAACTTTATTTAACATGTTCTTTTTTCCTGTTTTTCTCTGTCATGTTCAGAAGAGCATCACAGCACGTGTGATGTGGGATGCTATGATCTGTGTTTACAAGCAAAGAAAAATGCACACTGTACATAAAACGATCCTCCTCCAATTCTCTGTAGATGTTAGAGGAATTAATAACTGGATTCTGTGTCAAAACACCGACTCCTTTAGTATCGCACTGTTCTGCAGAGAATAACACAGAAGACTTTTAAAATAAAGTCAGTATTTTTGTTTTGTGCACAAATTTAATAATAATATTTATGGACTATTTTATTGGTGTTTATATCACCTCTGGACATTGAAAGTGGAGTTTGCATTGCTGGCTGTGGGGCAATCAGACAGCTCTCGGATTTTATCAAAATAATCTTTCATTTTTCAGTGAACTGTTCTTTTACAGATTTTTAAAAGAATCTAAATTTTGCACTAAATGTTACAAGCACTGCAGTTGGTGCAGAAAACAGCCCATCAGTGCCAGAATGACAGATGATGACAGATGACAGATGATGACAGATAATAGATGATGACTGATGACAGGTGACAGACGACACATGATGACAGATAACACAACAGTGATCTTCAGTGAGCTGCAGTTCAGCTTCAGTATGTCTCAATATCCCTGTTTAACCCTAAAAAGCATAAATTACTCTTCCTCATCTTCATCTTTTGAAGTTAACTTTGCATATGTTAATAGACAAACAAGGCCAAAATATACTTCTTATAATTTTGTAATTGTTAATAAAACTTTAGAACAGTTTTAAAATAGTTTAACTAATAGGGCAGATTTAACTGTTTATATACATATTGGGTCGCTGAAGAGCTGAATATGTAATAATGATTGTTGAAAGCACACATTTAAGGGATAATAATGATGCCAGATAAAATGGGAGAAATATCTTTAAAGGACCAAAGATTTTCACCTTTGTTGTGTCTGTTTTTACGTCTGTGTTTGAAGCCATTGTCCTCACCAGCATTTTCTACAGAGGCGATCTTTATATTTATTATTCTGAACAGCGAGCAGTTCTAGAGCATAGTGCAGTTCTAATCACTGTTTATTAGAACTAAATGTTAATGAAAAACTTTTTCATTAAAAAGTCAACAGTATTATGTTATATTTTTTCTTTTATTTGGTCAGAACCAAATAATTGACCATTTTAACTATGAACCCCAGAACTGGAATATCAGAGAGGTGAAATCATAGTATTCTGATAGTGGACTTCTGTTAATGGCTTTGATGTTTGTGTTGATGTTGTAAATAGCGCCTGTCATATTAAAATGAATCTGATTAAAGAGGGTTTCTGACTGATGTGATTTATCACATCTGCAAACACTCATCATCTGTTGAACCGCTAAAGATGAGATTAAAGGCATGTTCACACCAAAAACAATAACTGCGAGAGTAACTATATTAGCATCCACACCACTGAGCAGATAAACTGCTGCACCACAGTAAATAACCAACCAATCACATCACAGAACACAGAATGACGTAAATATCATAACATAGAGTGAGTCTGGACTGGTAAATACAAAAGCCCTGTAAACAATTGAATGGCAACTTAATGTTACTCTAATAAAAAATGATACATTATACAGACAAACAATTAATAAGGATTTGCTAAATATTAGGTCTCTACAATAGTGCTTTTTGTTAATGATATGACCACAGATTGTGACCTAGATGAATTTATGTAGCTCAACTGGTAGAGCGTTGCATTAGCAACACAAAGGTTGTGGGTTTGATCCCAGGAAACACAAGTATTGATTAGAAAATATACCTTGAATTCACTGTAAGCTGCTTTGGATAAAAAGCGTCTGCCAAATGAATAAATGTAAATGTTCTCTGTCTGACAGACACTTGCTAAAACAAGACAATTACATAACATTAAATGTGTCTCTCCCCCAAAATGACTGTTATAATTATGTTTCGTCCAAAAGACAAAGGAGGAGGTGTTACTCCTGTTACTGCTGTTACTCCTGTTACTGCACTCTGTAGTTTTCACATCTGATTTTAGACACAATTTTCTGAAGTAATGCTGCACAATATAACTGGTGTAAATGATACATGTAGTTTGTGTGTTCTGCTGGTTACTGCATACAGGCCACCAGGTAACACACAGATTTCATAAGAACTTAAAATGACTTTTCATCAGCAGTTTTAGCTACAGATCAAGAGGTAATTGTTGTTGTCTGGCACAAACCTCACACAGAGCTTATTCTTTAGTGAGATGTGAGATGGTCGCCTCTGACCCTGGTCTTCAGTAAAGTTACTTCTTTAAGTTACATTAGCAATAATAAAAAGTAAATAATAAATAGTACATGACCACAGATCTCCTCAACTCTGCTATTTTTTTTTTCACTGTTTGGATGTTTCTTAATGTGGTTTTTGAAGAACACAACACGAGAGAAAAGTTGCTTTAACACATTTTCATTAAGCAAAAAACAGAATAAAATATTTTTGTTATCCACGATTCTCCCCTTATTTAAGATGACAACAAACAATATGGCTTTATTCATATTGTTTGTGTTGTTGTTCTTTTTCAGTTGGCGCACTGTTTCTATTGTTCCTTCAGTTGTACGTCGCTTTGGACAAAAGCGTCCTGCTAAATGCATAAATGTAAATGTAAATTCAGTTTATAAGACTGACTGACATCCGTCAGATCATGTTTCCGCCGCTAGAGGGCATTGTGTTCATACAAGTCATCATCATACAAAAGGAAAACCTTGTGTGAGAAGCGTGACAGGCCTAAAACATTCAGCCGTGACACTTGTGTATGTTAAATTTAAACCCCCTGCAACTGTCTTATTACTAAAGACAACAACACTAATAATAATAATAATAATAATAATAATAATAATTCCTTTTGGTGGACTAATTATTGCTTAACCACTGAATTTTCAGTCTAAAATCAATGAAGTAATGAAATCTGTCTAAAAATACATGTAATATTTGAGGCATATTAACATAATCATAATATTGTGCTTTTCTTACCAGCAAATATAAATTATTTAAAAATCTGCTCATTATCTGTCAGATAATCTTGAAATCAGGGAGATCTCAGATCTCACAGTCACTGTGCTGTAAACACTACAAATATTATCTGCTGAATAAACACAATCTTCCCCCCCTTTCACAAATCACCCATCGATCAAACATGCGTTTTAAACCACCATCTAAGTTTGATAGGGTCCCCAACATCAGCATTCCTCAGCGGCTGCAGGGTGGTCCATGTGAGGCATCGGCTAGCTGCGTTCACAATGCAAGACATCAACAGGCATTATAGCAAACAAACACACACACACACACACACAGAGTAAACAGGAGCAGGCAGCAGATTCATGTGCTCTGTGATGGCGAGAGTGAAGGATCTGTTTCAGGGCAGCTGATGAGGACATGTGCTGGAGTTTTCTGTAAACATGATCACTGCTGCACTGTTCACACTGCTGTACTGCTGCACTGTTCACACTGCTGTACTGCTGCACTGTTCACACTGCTGTACTGCTGCACTGTTCACACTGCTGTACTGCTGCACTGTTCACACTGCTGTACTGCTGCACTGTTCACACTGCTGTACTGCTGCACTGCTCACACTGCTGTACTGCTGCACTGCTCACACTGCTGTACTGCTGCACTGCTCACACTGCTGTACTGCTGCACTGTTCACACTGCTGTACTGCTGCACTGCTCACACTGCTGTACTGCTGCACTGCTCACACTGCTGCACTGTTCACACTGTTCACAACCCTTCTAGTTTACCTGCAAGACGTTTTCCATTGACCCAGGTTTGAACTGATATACAGGTCCTTTTCAGAAAATTAGCATATTGTAATAAAGTTCATTATTTTCTGTAATGTACTGATAAACATT